>JNEY01000001.1:4151365-4352267 GCA_020875895.1 Aphelenchus avenae
ATTGTCAATGCCTACCACTGCCTTGAAGATGCAATAAATTGTTTGAATGTTTATCTTATTGTTTACAAGAAAACAGCCAACGAATTATGCGACTAGGTTAGGCGCGAATGTCATAAGCTTCTTGGCGAGGTCGATTGAATAACAGTGGCTAGGCAGTAGCCCCAGTACAGGACTATCGCTATAGAGGATCCCAAGCCGTAGTGTGCAGTAATCTAGTCCGTCCCATTTCCGAACGAAGTCCTTTGGCTGTACGAGATACTCGGTACTACCGAACTGAAGACGTAGTGGCGGAAATGTGGCGTCGCATGAGATGCGGTACACGTTCTTATCATCATCCAGCTTAGCACCAGCTGCTTTAGCAATTGGTGTCAGCGACTCTTCGCTTGCTTCGATTATGTTAAATCTTCCATCATAGCTGGAAGGTTTTGGCCGTTTTTGACGCTTTCACATAAAAGTCAAACCTGATCAGGTTGATGACGGTCGAGTCAGAATCCATTTGTGATTGCACGTCAACGCTAACGTCTCCTAGGCTCACTTTCTCTAGGACCAGCCTGATCTCCTGGTCGTAGACGCCGCCCTCGGAGTCGCCCTCGTAGACGTCTGGTTGAATGGGGTGCCACTCGGTGATCTTCCCACACTTCTGTGCATTTAGTCCGCCGACGGTGAGCGTCCCGGCGGAAGGAACGGTCGTGTTGGCCTTGGAGTTCTGTGCCGAGCTTCGGTTTGCCCACAGTGTAACAATGGGGTCAGCGATGAGGCCCTGCTTGTGAGCGGCTATGATTGGAGGAGTATAATCTGTTGGGACGCTATGGTTGCTCACGCCGATTCCTAGAAGCTTAGTGGTTGAGAACGCGGAGTGTCTGCTAAGTACGCTACCGAATATTCCATCAAACAACATTGGGTCGTCGTCCGACATTCGATATATTTCGCCGAAAGTCGCCTTCTGGATAGCTAGTTCCTTGCCGCTTCCGTCGTTTATCTAAAGCGTAGCGGCTGCTTTAGCTTGTACTTGCCAATAAAACCATGCCTTACTATAGTGATACTTACTACAGTATCACTAACTAACCCTGATCGTGTCAATTCCTTGGAAAAATTCCTCGGTTATTTTGCCATGGTCGCAGCCCCACGAACAATCGGTACATGGCACATAAGTGGAAGACTTAGAACGGTCGAATTTCCGCCGACTACCGCAATCCGAGACCAGAACTGCGTATTCGCAAATGATATTGGGTTGAGGAGGAGGAAGTGAAGCTGCGTCACAGCACACGCTCGGACATAGGGCTTTGCAGAATACTGCAATGTGAATCGCACCCACTGTTAACTGATTGACTCTAGTAACGTACGAGAAGCTTTGCAGTACGACGGACAGCCATCATCTGGCAGATAAATGCAGGACTTGTCCGGCACCGAAAAAGCTGTTGTATCCAGCTTTAGTGCTAGCGAAAATCTCTGCGGTGGAGTGCCAACGGCCACGTCAGCCAAAAAGTAGCTATTGACGTCATCGACGGTAGACCGCTTATTTCGTCCGCTTCTTTTGGCTAAATACAGTCCAGATAGAGACAAATGCTTCCGAAAGAGACACGCTCATCTACACATGAAAATTTCCATTTGGCGCTTTAAAAACCGCTACGCATAAACGGCGCGCCCCGCCCTAGGCCGTGTCAGATTGCATAGAGACCGCTAATTGGAAGCTGCCTAGTGTAATACTAACGTAGAAAACTGTAGAATGGTTTGGTAGTTTTCGCGCTCGGTGCATTACTGACGTTACATTTTTTGACAGTATGATCGAAGTACCTACCGCTAAGCTGTACGTCGTGATTGCTCTTCATCGAAAGGTTGAGCTCGAATGTGCTACCGCAAGCTAAATAAGCTAGCGCTGCCAAGACCAGTATCCTCAGGTGGAACATCGTTACGCTGAGTCATTGTGTAGATGCGAACTGGAAGCTACTTATACACTGTCTGGACGCACAATCTGCACATGTGTGTTAAGCGGTTTGTGTGGGGCACCGTGGCTAACGTGGTCCAAAAGTCCACTGAAAGACGTCTTGAGCATCTTTTATCAGCACTCCACTCCCAAAATCGCGAAGCAGCGGGAAGTCAAAGTGTGAGTGATCTGTTGACTCGTCAAGAGAACGTGCATGGGAGCACTGTACAAAGTGTGTTCCATCTGGTAAGGCTCTTTTGAGCTTGTCTATACCGCGTGGCAATAAAGTTAAACGGTTGATTTCGTATGCGTGTACGTAGATGCTGCGCATTTTTCACGGAAGAGTCATGACTGCGTTGTTGTAGCGGTCGGCACAACTGCTTCCACCATGGCATAGCTGACGCCCTTCTTGAACTTTTTTTAGTGCAGCCTGGGCGTCCTTGGTTTCGGCATACTCTGTGAGACTGTCCTCCAGTGAACCTATAGTACAGGTAGTTTCTACAATCTTGAAGGTCGTTTATTTACCGGTTGCTTCTGCACGCTTCAGCGTGCTTCTTGCCCTTTTTGTGTCAGAATTAGCCATCCGGTTTGGACGTTTATCGAACCGCATGAACCAAAGCGCTGGGTTCGAAAGTAGTTGGTGAAGCCATTTTCCTTCCACTTGAGCATCCTTCCTTCGACGTCTTTTCTCGTCAATTCCTCTTAAGAAGTTGAAGCCCTCGGTGGGCTTATTTGACAAAACGACGCATGAAATAGCGGCGTCGAAGCGCGAAGCACAGCTTAGCCACTAGTTTAGGATAACCCCGATGGTTTAAGCACTCGTAGGCTTCACTCTATGGCGCCAGCCAAGCGCTGCGATGTCGACTCGCCTAATGTCGGCGAAAATTCCTAGCTCTTGTAATTCCAAGTTGGGGCTGTCGCAGAACGACGAAGGCAGACGTTGGTGCCCGATATCTTAGCCTTTACCGAAGAAATGACGCATTTTGACCGAAATGCATACCACTAAACCCTAAGTAGATGTCATGGAGCCTCTTAAAATATCACTTCAGAGGCAAGACCGAGATTTGACCGTATAAAGGCATTTATCAGCCATTAAGGGCACAACTTAACTTCATAGCTAAGCCGCTTTGCACAATTCAAGAACACTGAGGGTCAGAATCAACTCGCTACTTGCATGCACTGCTACACCCTGTCAATGCCAAACACTTGCCTGAAATTCAGTAAATTGCTTGATCTTGATTTTATTGCTGACACGCAACAAATTATTATGCAATTAGATTAGGCGCGAATGTCATAAGCTTCTTGTCGACGTCGATTGAATAACAATGGCTGGGCAGTAGTCCCACTTCAGGACTATCGCTTAGGGGGCCCAGGAGACCAAGTTTTAGTGAGCAGTAATCGAGTACGTCCCACTTCCGAATAAGGTCCTTTGGCTGTACGAGATACTCGGTATGACCGAACTGAAGGCAAAGTGGCGGAAATGTGGCGTCGCATGCGATGCGGTACACGTCTTTGTCGCCATCGTACTTAGCACCAGTCGCTTCGGCAATCGGTTTCAGCGACTTTTCGCTTGCTTCGATTATGTTAAAGGCGTCGAATGTTCTGGAAGTTTTGACCGTTCTTGATGCTTTCACACAAAAGACAAACTTGATCAGGTTGATGACGGTCGAGTCAGCGTCCATTCGTGATTGCACGTCAACGCTAACGTCTCCTAGACTCACTTTTTCTAGGAGCAGCCTGATGTCCTGGTCGTAGGAGCCGCCGTCTTCGCCGGGTAGGCGCCTGGCTGAATGGGGTGCCACTCTGTGATTTTTCCACACTGCTGTGCATTTAGTCCGCCAACGGTGAGCTGAAGGCCGAAGGAACGGTCGTGTTGTCCTTGAAGTTCTGTGCCACGCTTCGGTTCACCCACAGTATAACGATGGGGTCAGCGATGAGGCCCTGCTTGTGAGCGGTTATGATTGGAGGAGTGTAATCGGATGGGATGCTGTAGTTGCTCACGCCGATTCCTAGAAGCTTAGTGGTCGAGAACACGAAGTGTCTACTGAATACGCTACCGAATTTTCCATCAAACAACATCGGGTCTTCGTCCGACATTCACCATATTTCGCCGAAAGTCGCGTTCTGGATAGCTAGTTCTTTGCCGTTTCCGTCGTTTATCTAAACCGTAGCGGCCGTTTTACTTTTTGTACTGGCCGTGCTGTAGGAAGTGTCATTAACTCACCCTGATCGTATCGAATCCTTGGAAAAACATTTGCTGAATTCTGCCGCCGCCGTCGCAGCCCCACGCACAATCGGTACACGGCTGGTATGTGGAAGACTTTGAACGGTCGAATCTCCGCCGATTGCCACAATCCTCGACCCGCATTGACCCGCAATTTGGATCGGAGGGAGGAAGTGAGGCCCCGTCGCAGCAAAAGCTCTTGCATAGCGCTTTGCAGAACACTGCAATGCCAATCGTACCCATTGCTGACCGGTTGGCTCTAGTAACTCACGAGCAGCTTTGCAGTACGACGGACAGCTATTTCCGGCAGATAAATGCAGGACTTGTCGGGCATCGAAAAGGCTGCAGTGTCCAGCCGTATCGCTACCGAAAACCTCTGCGATGGAGTGCCAACGGTTAGGTCGGTCACGAAGTAGTGATTGCTCTGATCCACAGTGGAACGCTAATTTCGCCCGTTTCTTTTAGCTAAATATCGTCAGAATAGAGATACCTAAATGCTTCCGAAAGAGGCATGCTCGTCTACGAACGGTAATTCCCGTTAGACACTCTGATACCCTCTACGTGTCAACGGCGTGCCCTACTCTATGCCGTGGCAGGATGCATAGAGACCGCTCATTGGAGCGGTCTTGTGCAACACTGAACGTAGAAAACTGTGGGTAGGTGGTTCGTATTTGGCAGTTTTCGTGCTCGGTGCACTACCGACGTTAGAGTTTTTGACGAAATACTTACCACTGGGCCGTACGCCGTGACCGCTCTTCCTCGACAGGTTGAGCTCGAACGTGCTACCGCAAGCCAAATAGATTAGAGCCGCTAAGACCAGTATCCTCAAGTGCAACATTGTAGCCCTGAGTAAGCAAGTACCTGGAGCCTTGACTGGAAGCTACTTATATGCTGTCTGGCCGCACAGTCTGCACAAGTATAGCACAGTCCGCACCGGTATATTGAGCGGTGATGAACAAAACGTAGCGAATCCAGTCCAGAAGTCCAGCAGTAGGACATCTTTGAATTGCTTATCAGCCCTCCACACCAGGAATCAAGAAGCAGCGGCGAGTGAAAGTGTGAGTGATCTGTTGACCCGTTGAGAGAACGTGCAGTGGACAAAAAGTGTATCAACTGTTCACGCTCTTTTAAGCTAGCTAGACTTCAGCGAGTCTATGTCGTCAACAAGTTTGCTTTGAAATATATTGGTATCGAGGAATTCCTAAACTTCATTCGTTTGGAGCCTGTTCTTTCGGCTAAGTTGCTCGTTCCAAGACGTGCAAAAGCTGACGACAGCTTGATTGACTCGGGCTTTTTGCGCAAGTTCGAGAGAAGAACGCTAGCAAACGAAAGGAAAAATTCCTTGGCGGCAACAATAATTTGATGACCTAATTAATGTGTCGTCAGATGTATCTCGTGGTGGGCTCGGCGGAATCCCGGGAAGAAAGACGGAACCTGCCCGAAGCTATCCCGAATTTCATTTTCACCTGCGCCGACGGTGAAAGTCACTTCCTGGAAAGTGATGTTGTCACGTCGTTCGAGCTTTTACTTTCGTCAGCTCCTTTGCGGATTCGCGTTGGCTCTTGCAGGTGAGACTGCTAGGTGTTTTTGCCAACACGTGACGTCACTAGACACGCTGTTAGAGTATTACTGAGTGCCGATTTCAGTTGCTGCCGATAAGCAGTTCAACTGTCCGAATGGCGGAGAACCGAAGGTAGACGAGAACGGGGTGTCCATTCAGTGTCTACCAGGTGCGTCGTACCAACGCTCTCAAGTATCACTAGCCCCCCTTATAGGCCAGTCCTCAGATAGCGTGTGCGGTCGCGGCTACTCATGCTACTTCTCTGGCTTCAACTACCAGTGCTGCCCGACTTCTGAAGACGACTATGACGACGCTCACGATGCGTGCCCGTTTGGAACTACAGCGGTGCTGGACGAAGTAGGGAAGCCGATACCATGCAGCACACTAAAGAGGTGTTCGAAGGTAGAGGCCCTGGCTTAGTAAAATTCAACATCCGGTTTAGTCAACTTCCTTTTGCTATGGCTCTACATCGGTCTGTTGTGAAGCGAAGGTTGCATCTGCATCAAAGACGACATCTGGAGTGGACATAGACGTCACGGAAAAAGCCGACCACACAAGAGTCCGACTTTCAGAAAAAGATAGACCCCGATGAGCTGAAGTCGACTAGTGCCGAGCAGACCGATGCAGTCGACATAGCGAGCCTCGAGTGTCCCAAGCATACGCTCACTATCCTGAATGGTGACGGTGTGCCTCTCGAATGCGACGCCGGCAAACGGTGTCCTCAGGTACGTTTCCTCTTGTAGCTTGCGCAGCTAAAACGTTCCCCCTTTCAGCAAAACATGTTCTGCTACAGCTCAGGTGGCCACTCAATTTGCTGCGAGGGCTCGGGAACCGCGCGAACTGACCTTGACGATGACGATGGCCCCGCAAATCCGCTGAAATACAAGCCAGAAGACGCTGAACGGGCCAAGGAAACGTTGAAGGTCCTGCAGGAGATTGAACAGGCCGTGCTGACGGCTAAGCCAGAGCAGTCATCAACGGAGACAAGTTCCACGGAAGCAGATACCACGCCCACCGCTAGCACAGCGTCCGACATCAGTGAAGGTCCAAGTCCGCCGGGAATCAGGCCTATCAAATCGTCCGACAAAATCGAAGGTCCAAGTTTATCAGGAACAAAGCACTACGCAGATAGCGATGACGAACCCGCACTAACTAGCCCGCCTGCGACAGAAACGTCAAAGCAGTATGCGGACAACGAAGGCTCTTTCGTCACTCTTCAGAAGCCATCGACCAAGAGACCCAAACAGCGGAAGGTCAAGGACAGCGAAGTAACTGGACCGGCCAAAGCTCAAGCTGTCAAGCTGCATCCGCATGAAGCCGGCCCGCCGGCTGCAACCTATGATGCCATCGAGTACCAACCTCATGCTCTCGGCGGTTATGCGGTGTCGAAAAAGCTGCACGGAACCAACCTGAAGGCTCCGCGTCCGGAGAAGAAGGCCCTGGTGCAGCAGTTTCTCCTCGATCAGATCAAGGACGGATGGCCATATGATGAAAAGTTCTACAGACCGGAAAGTAAGAATGCGATCGGTGTTCCATACATGACAAACTGCTGCTTAGATATTGCTATCCTGCGCAAAGGCTCACGTCCATCAGCCGTCGTGCACTTCCCTAATTGACGACCTCCGTATCTCAACGAGTGACCTCTTCTAGGTTGAGACATTCATGACGCTCAATTAATAATCGTAACATTGTTAATAAAACCCGTAATAAAGTAGGATGCAAACAGGCTAGTTACAGAGAGTGCTTAGCTAGTTACAGAGAGCCCTTACAGAAATGCTTGCTACCTGTTCCCAAATACGCATGCACATGTAGCAGAAACAGAGAGCTCCAGGCAAGCACTCCACATCAACTTCGAAGACATTACCTAGCGGAAATTCCTCCGTCGCTGTTAAATTCTCCTTTAGCATCTTGCCCTTCTGCTGTTTTGATTGAAACTACTTATCTGTGGCTCACTTCTGTGCCGGTAGCACGAGCGGAAGCGCAATGCATTTCGAAGTATCGTTTTACATTAATGCGCATGTTCGCGTCTTCAGGGGATCCACGAAGGCTTTTCTTTTCTTTGAGCGTAAGAATTCTAATTAGCCAGCAGTGAAGCAAGATCCATCAACAAAACGCCAAACCTCATTCACGCGTTCACTCACGAACCTGTCAAACATAACTCTTATCAACTGTACAGCTTCGAAACGTGTAATTGTATGAGGACAAACGCTTATGTTTCTCATTTCATGTTCTCGTTTAGCGACAAAATGGGGAACGCTGAAAGCAAAGTGGACTTCCGCAAAGCGGTGATTGAGCTGACGTCGAAGCAAACCGGACTAGACGACGCAACGTTTTGGAACCAATTCTGGACGCATACGAATGTTAACAGCGCCAGGGATCTCTTCACGCTCGTGCCAGCCGCGGACATTCGTGCGCTACGTGAAAACTCGCCGAACAACCTTGCGACGCTCTGCTACAAGGCGGTTGAGGGCATCGTCAACGCCCAAGACAACAATGCACCCGCATCGGACCACAAGAAGGTAAGGCGCTGGCTGACGCGCTTAAGCGTGATTCCGACCTCAGATCAGCAACTGTGACCCCTTAGATCATCAACTGTGTCCGGCTGCTGACTCGCGTCATCCCGTTCATGTTCGAGGACGGCGAGTGGCGCAGCTACTTCTGGACTGCTCTTCCCACCAAGAACGACTCTGGTCCTGAGATACCGATTGCCAGCGCTCTCATGAGTGCCCTTGGGGACTTGCTCTTCTGTCCGAACTTCACAGTTGCGCCGCTCACGGGCAGCCAGGTTTGTAGCGCTCTGCAGCCCCGTGCGTGAGTTTAAGTTTTAGGAGAACTACGGCAGCCTTTCCGCTCTCGACAGCTGCGAGTACATATGGCAAGCGGGTGTGGGCTTCTCCACGAAGACGCCGATCAACGCGACGCATGATGCGAACCGCACGGAGATCCTCAAACTGCTGCTTACTTGCTTCTCCGAAGTGATATACACGCCAGTGGGCGGTAATGGTTTTCAAAAGGATTGCAAAGCCACGATTGTCCTTCAGACGAAAACCGGATGCGATGGCTCACCCGATTCACCTCCGCTGAGAATCGACACGTGCTACCGCTGTTCACGTCGCTACTTAACGTGATCTGCTCCTACGATCCAGTTGGCTACGGCCTGCCGTACAACTACCTGCTGACCACTGACTCAAGGGAGCCACTTGTACAAACCGCACTGCAAGTGCTGATTGTGTGTCTGGATCGTGAATCTCAACCGAATGACGATGTAAGTGTACCAGACCACAATATAAGGGGGAAACAACTCGTTTAGTCGGGCTACGTCGACAACTTCTTCGTCAACTACCTGTCGCGAATTCATCGGGAGGACGACTTTGACTTTATGCTGAAAGGCATCGTCCGGCTGCTTAATAATCCACTTCAGTCTTCGTACCTACCCAATTCGACAAAGAAGATCAGTTTTCACCAAGAGCTGCTGGTCCTGCTGTGGAAGTGCTGCGAATACAACCAGGTACCACGCCTTTTCTAGAAAACGCTTAACTTGTCTGGATTTAGAAGTTCATGTACTACGTCCTGAAAACAAGCGACGTACTGGATCTGCTCGTGCCCATCCTGTACTACATCAACGACGCTAGAGCGGATCCTGCTCGCGTTGGGCTCATTCACATGGGCGTATTCCTCATCCTGCTTCTGAGTGGCGAACGTAACTTCGGAGTGCGCTTGAACAAACCATTCACAAACCGTGGGCTACTCGATGTTCCCGCGTTCACCGGTACTCATGCTGATCTCCTTGTAATTGTAAGTCTTGTCGAGGTAGCTTCTTTGTACGACACCCCTGTTCAGGTATTCCACAAGATCATCACAACCGGCAACCATCGGTTGCAATCGCTATTCGACTGTCTCCTTACCATCATCGTAAATGGTGGGAATTGTCCAGTGAGCTTGACAAACCGTTCTTCTTTAGTTTCTCCGTACTTGAAGTCCCTGTCGATGGTCGCTGCGAACAAGCTGGTGCACCTGGTAGAAGCGTTCAGTACGCCGTGGTTCCTGCTGTCGTCGCCGACCAACCATCATCTCGTTTTCTTCCTGCTCGAAGTCTTCAACAACATAATCCAGTATCAATTCGACGGTAAGAATGGGCAATGAGCATCCAATCTAACGAGATTGTAGGGAACGCGAATCTCGTGTACACGATAATCCGCAAACGGCAAGTGTTCTACCAACTTGCGAACCTCAACACCGACGCAGTGTCCATCCAGCAAGGGCTGAAGAGCAGGAAGACCAAGAACGTAACGGATACGGTGAAGGAAGCTGATCAGGTTTCGATCACATCAACCACCTCGACTCCGTCACCGGCACCGACGGGTCCTAGCACCGGTACGGACTCACCGAATCATAGATATTTGTGCATAAGCAATTTTAGGCAGCAAGAGCGAGGCCTCTGAAGGAAGCCAACCAGTGGGTCTGAAGTCGTCCCTAGCCGAAACGCCGCAAGTATCTGCGATGACGGACAAGTCGGCCGATTGGTACAAGGGCCAGCAGAGTGATGCGGACAACTGGACTCCGACGACTGAGTGGATGGAGTCCTGGAAGAGCAAGCTTCCTCTCCAAACTATCATGCGGCTTCTTCAGGTGCTCGTTCCACAGGTGGAGAAGATCTGCATTGATAAGTGAGCCGCCGTCCAGTATCAGTTCCACAAGAGTGTGTATTTTTATAGGGGTCTAACGGATGAAACGGAGATCCTCAAGTTCCTGCAGCACGGCACGCTGGTTGGCCTCTTGCCAGTTCCGCATCCGATTCTGATCCGAAAGTACCAAGCCAATTCCGGAACGGTAGGCGACTGCCAGGTTCGTATGTAACGGGCTAATTTCAGAACCACTGGTTCCGGACGTATATGTGGGGAATCATCTATTTGCGGTAAGTAGCAGAGTGCAGAAGTCCAAAGAATCGAGTTGCACCAAGAAAGTAACTGTCGTTTTTTCAGCAACACCGAGCCGCCGATATGGTACGACACGGAGGTTAACCTCTTCGAAATTCAAAAGGCGTAGATTCTGCTCGCCTCTTCTTTTAAACATATCTCCACCCAGTCCATCCCAGCAGCTATTATCATAAGGCAGCGCCATAACCTTTTTGTAACACTCTGTCCACCTACATTCCTGAGCTAACTTATCTGGTCTAGTCTTACGCTATCAGGCAGGACCTTATACATTTCACTGGAGTCTGTACGTGACGTCAATAGGTCGAGATCGTTTTATGAGTCAACACCTAAGCACAGGCTCTAACACCCTTCCAGCTAAGCTATTGATATTACAGACTTGTTCATGCTTCACTTTCTGACTTTGCCATTCGAGATATCAGTCTATCGCTGAAAATGTTCTAGAGCGTCTATCCAATAAAAATTACTTCCAAAGCTGATCATTCCTCGGAATGAGGAACATTGGCACTTCGGATGGTCCTCGCAAATGACCAACATTCGAAGTTTGCACTAGCTGGTTAAAGAATAATGCTTGGATCAACACTCTGAATCCCTGTAGCAAGCGTGGCTCTGCTCGGTTCTCGCACTAAATTATGGGAAGCTACGTTTTCTCAAGAAAAACGACGCGTCTGCAGTAGGTTGTAATCCTTATCCAGAAGCATACGCGTCGAACGCAGCACTTGCTAAACCATTATTTGTTTATGGGATTACTACGCTACGAGCCATCCTGAAGCAAGCGGGAGGAGATGATTGCCTTTATAAACATTTCTTCAGTTTAATGTCGGTGCTATTACGGGCAAATGGAAAGCTGCCCATTACGCTTTCAAGCCTTCCGGAGATGTTTTGCTTCGCCTTAACGCAGAAAGAACGGCTCCCATTCTACGGACGGATGCGCACCGACCCGCCCGACCTATGACGCTTCACAGCGCGGACGGAAAGAGAGTCGCCCTCTCGACCGCATTTCCTTCTCCACGCAATTGGCTGCGGTTGGCCCAGTCAGTACTCTCAGTCGATAGGAAAGAGGGTGGCCCGGCGCCTCCCGTTAACCTTTCAGCAGCTCCCGAAATATCAGACGGACCGCCAATCACATTCTGCGTCTTCGCCATAAGTGCAAATTGGATTCAAGTTCTAATGTGCCCATCAAGCAGGAATGAGTTTCACTTCTGAGGTTTAATCCGTCATGCAGCTTTCCGCAGCCTTTTTGCGTCAGTATATGCGTTCCCGATTGACCACGAGCCTAATGAGAGCTTGCAGAGATCGCGCTAGTGACCGTTCGAACGCATTGTGAATCATACGCGAAACGGTGCCTCCCGACTCCCTCAGCCTTTCAGTCTCTGCGGACGCTTCGCGCGCCAATTCACACCCTCTTTCCGGTTTCGTTTTGCTAATTATTCCGCATTCGCGGCCGCGGTCAGTCGGTCTGTGTACGTACGAACGCTATTGTCGGTTTTAGCCGCCACACGCCCGCGATGTCCTACAATTATTTGTTCAAGATCGTGGTCGTAGGCGACCACAACTGCGGAAAGTCATGCATCCTTCTGCGTTTCGCAGAGAACACCTTCCGCCAGGATCACATCTCGACGCTTGGAGTGGACTTCAAGCTAAAGACGATCAAGCTAGGTCGAGACAAAGTCCGATTAGAGCTGTGGGACACGGCTGGCATGGAGCGATACAGGTTAGCAATGAACTGGAAACCTAGCAAGCACTGAAGCTAAACGAAAACCTTCTAGTTGCACCTTCCCATGACTTACATATTATGGCTAACATTGAACTTCATGCAAACGGCTCTTACTAGCCGCTTGCGTTTAGAACAATCTACAACTCGTACTACCACTCCGCGCACGGGATTATGTGCGTCTACGACCTCACGAACGAGAAGTCTTTCGAGAACCTCGAGAACTACTGGCTCAAAGAGATTCGAAATCATGCGCCACAGAATGCAGTGATCCTACTTGTCGGCAACAAAGCCGACATGGAAGCAGAGAGGAAGGTCAGCTTCGACAGGGCGGAGAGGTAACCATGATCTTAGCAGACCTGTTTCTAAGCCTGTTTTTGCAGGTTAGCGAAGCGAATCGGCGTGTCGCTCTACGAAGTCAGCGCCAAGACGGGCATCAACGTCGACGAGGCTTTCCAAGGTACCACCCACGTGTGTACACTGCTACAGTCTTGCATCATAGATCTGGCAACTGCGATGCGCGATCGGCTCCTCGTCTCCAACATGAACTCCGATAGCGACGACTCCGACCAACTGTCCTCCGCCTTCCACGTGGACGGCGTGATCTCGGCCGACGACAAGCTCATCGGTGGCAGCGGCTTCCCCACCTTCCGGTGCTGCTCCAGTGCGCCCTCGCCTACTTTCGTCTGATACGGGTACTCTAATCTCAGCTCTTGCGAATGCCCTCGCCTTGTGGAAAGTGTCTTCGACGGAACTATTTGCCATTGTTGTCTCAGCCTTCACCTTAATGCACTTCTCTTCGAGACTGCTCCTCACTCAACCAGACTGCGCCGCTCTACGCATTGCAACTTGTGTGCTTTACGCCTTCGGGTCACCTCGATCCTTTTCTGTTCGAATTCTCAAAACAATCTCAATTTCCTGCATTATCTCTTTGTTGCCTATAAGCATTCCGTCGTAGGAGTGAATCTCCTGCTCGCATTACGTTGCCCACTGTCTATGAATCAGTCTTTTCCCCGACAGATGGTACTACGCTTAGTGGTCTTCAACCAGTGCTTATTTTTCACTTACGATTTCATTACAAATAAAAATATTAACCAGCGAAAAGAATGCTACCCACGTGATGGCCAGGTAGAGTAGTAAAGCCACTGCGTTTCTGCTTAGCCGTCACTGGAATTTTCCGCTTGAACGAACGCCATGACAGATTTCATTGTTGTTTCAAAGTTGCGTCATACTACGCTGAATAAGTGCAACTATTCAATAATCATTTCTGGGGAAAGCTGCACGTTAGCCGCGTAGAATTGCCTAGCCACTACGGGGGAGAGATGCGTGGACTAACAGCTAAACGTCCGCAACAATCGTGTCGAAATCCGCGCCATGACCGTGAATTTAGCACTTCTGCATTGTCTCGGAAATTTGCCGCACTCGTCAAGTTTAATCAGCTGAGTGAGTGCAACAGCGTCGAATGTCGGATGTCATCACTCGTTGACTCACGGCTATGCGCAGGTTTTTGGCACCGGTGATCTCTTTCGAGGGAAAGAACCGGTTCCCGGGTCGCGCCCGCGGGTTACATTGTCTTGACTCCGCCGCGACTGGGCCGCGGCCATTTTGCCTTATCTCCTCCGACCTACCTGAGCTGTCAATCTTTACGCGACTTCCTACTGCTGCCGTTTTCTATTTTCGTCGTCTCAAAGTGTGTTATTCCGCTAAAAATTTTGATAATTTCGTGGTTTTCTGCGCACAAGCTTTGCTACAAACCTTCTTGCAAATTATCAAATAGTGTAATTTGTTTGACTTGCTTTATTTAGGGGAATGGTAACGCCCGGAACTTGAGCAAGGGTATTCGCAAACGACCGTCATGGACGCACACCCCAGAAAGCCGCATAATACTGAATCCGCAGTGATTGCGTCCAGCTCGGACGTTTCGTCGGACATGGAAATGATTCACTCCATCGAGGCACGACAAGCGGCTCAGTACGGAGACGTGGAAACCCTCCGAACGTTGCTGGACGCTGGTCAAGCAACCCCCGATTCCGTCGACTCAGATGACTGCTCCCTGCTACATTGGGCCGCTATCAACAATCGGCTAGAGGTAACCCGTGATTTTAAATACACATCTTTACAAAAGATTTTAGATAGCACACTTGCTCATCCAAAGGAAATGTAATATCAACGCGGTGGGCGGCGTTCTGGCGTCGACCCCGCTACACTGGGCGGCGCGGCACGGGCATACACGAATGGTAGCGCTTCTGGTTCGCAGTGGTGCCGACTGCGGGATCCGTGACGTCGAAGGTAGCGATTGCTAGCAAGCACCTCAGAAGATCGTGCGTCTTTAGGGTTCACCCCGCTTCACGTCGCGGTGCAGTTCGGATGCACGCCAGTGGCCGCATACCTAGTAGCCAAAGGGCAGTCTCCAGACGACCCCGACGACACGCGAATGACTCCTGCGATGTGGGCCGCCTACAAGGTCTACAACGTGGACCCGCCACGAATGCTGGCAACACTCGGTGCGGATCTGGCGAAGGCCGACGGGACCTACCACAACACCCCTCTCCATTGGGCCGTAGTGCAGGGCAATCACTCCGCCATCACGACATTGCTCAAGCTCAACGTCGATCTCTGCGCGCTGAATAAGGTTGGTAGCATTATTGCCACCTTGAGCCCCCTTATTCTTTCAAGGAAAAAGAAACACCGATTGACATCGCTAAACGCAAAGGCGACGTGCTGGCGACGAAACTACTTGAAACCGCGGCACGCCAACGAAAGCTCAGTTCCTCGACTTGCAGGCAGTCATTGAGGGAAAATGAAGTACGTTGCATAACACTGTTGCTTTAATGCATCATTTGGTTGGCTTTAGAGAATCTGGAAAGGTGCCATATTTCTCCTGCCATTCTTCGCAATAGCCGCCCTCGGATTCATCCTTAACGCATCTACTGACTACGTCTTCAAAGCGCTGTCTTTGGCTACTGTCGCACTGATTCTCTTTGGTGCTTACAGGTAAAATACTAATGCTTGCCGTTACCACTTATACCGCTACAAATTTAGGTATTTCGCACGAGACCGGCGGGAAGAAGCGTTTTTGATCCTGCCTCTCGGGTTCTCCGTCGCCGGGAAGTCTTTCTTGATCCTAGTTTGGTTGATGCATCTGCACTATGCCGTCCCGTGGCACATGCAAATAGCCTTCTTCTTCCTCGTCCTGCTTGTGCCATACGTATTCGCGGTCACGTGCTTCACCGATCCGGGCTTCCTTCAAATCGGCCATAAGGTTCGTACAACGAAACACAAAGGCTCTGTAGTTGTTTCTGCTTGACGTAGCCAACGTTTTCTCTTTAGGAACGCTGTCGAATGATCATTGAGATGGCGGAGGACCCGCAATGGCGAGGAACCTTCTGTCCTTCCTGTCTGCTTACAAGGCCTATGCGTTCGAAGCACTGCAGGTAAAGCAGTTGTGCGGTTGTGTGATAGACTAGGACCCTAATTTAGGTTCTGCGACAAGTGTGTTGCGCGCTTCGACCATCACTGTCCTTGGGTGAACAACTGCATTGGTGAGCGCAATCACCGCATTTTCATCATATACCTCGGTTCACTCACCGCCGCTGCTGTGCTCATCGTACTCGGTTGTCTCTACTGTACGTTTCTATGGAAAATGTAATGCTTAATAACGCTGAGTTTAGACTGGAGAGACGTTTGTGGCGACATCTCGCTGGTGAACGTCGTCCACTGTAATCCGTGGGTGACACTAGCAGCGTCCCAGGCGTTCTTCTTCGCCTGTTGGTTAATAGCTATGACGTGCCTGCAGACGTACCAGGTATCTGATACCCGCATCTCAACAACATTAAGTCCGACTGTGTTTTAGATACTAACGGCAGTAACCACGAATGAGCGGTTGAACTCGCACCGATACACACATTTCCACGGTTCCGGTAACCGCTTCAACTTGCGGAGCCCGTTCACGTACGTTCCTCTAATGGGGCTGGCTTCCCTAAGCGTACGTTTTTTAGCCAGGGCTACGTTACAAACGTTCGAAACTTCTGGTGTCCTACGGATGCGGAGACCGAAGAGAAGCTTCCAATCGTCTAGCAAAGTATGCAATGCTGATCAAGACCCTGCTAAGCTTACGCTTTGAGTACTACCGTGCTTACCAGCGATCTCACTACGACTGCATGATCCTCTCCGGCGCTGCCGCCACCGGTGTTCGTCGTCTTTACTAGTTCGAAGTGACTGCGAGCTACGTGTATTTCTTACTGTTGTTGCGTTGTTTCTTACCCACTCGACACCCGTTTCTTACCCGCTAGTACAACTCGAACAGAGCACTAGCCGCGTGTTCAGTATAGTTTGTATTCATTATGAGACACAGTGGAAAGGAAACAGAGAATAAATCGACGGATAGACACTGCGAAGGTGGAAATGTAATAGGCCCGGGATGCAGCAGTTAAAAGTGTGTGCCGGCGGCTAGTACGGAGGAACGGTGCCTGTTGCTGATCGTTGCGCTTAAGATGCGTGCAGAAATTTGTGTGGGTCCCACATAGCCTGTTATCCTCATGATGAGTCTTATCACTGAAACCCCCCCCCCGTGTACCCCAGACGAACCACATGGGCTTCTCAAAGCAACACAGTGGAAACCCCGCTGAGACCTGTGACTCAGTTTGCTGTAAATGGCTGTAACGGTCGAGGCACCGATGTCTTTGTGCTGGTTTACCACGATACGTGGCAGAAGCAAACGTCATCGAGAGCGTCGCTCGGCTTAATGACACCTGTTCTCTATCGAGCGTTCCCACGACTGAACGGACGCAGCTCCATTTACGCCTGCTTGCTTGGCCACCGGTTTACGCACACGCAGCCAGCAACATCGCCATATGTGTCAAGTGTTCTCCCGCGCTAAGCCGAACATGCTGATAACCGAGAAAATATCGGATATCAGTCGTGCTACGCATTATTTACCGGATCAGCATTCCCGACAAAAACAACCATATTTCCTCACCGAGATAAATACAATTTTGTTCAATTATGTAATATTTGCAGTGAGAATTTCAGCTTGGAATGACGAGTCCGGAGCTGGATCTACAAGAAATCGCAAGCGATGGCGCTACTAGCGACGAATGGTACGCTCCCCACGACTGAACACTTCACATTCTTTTTCAGGGTGAAAGAAGGCAGTTCGGAATGCGATGTCCTCAGCAACAATAACAACGAAAGCCCGTCCAGTGCACCCGAGAAACCTTCAGCATCGACTAGCAAACAAGGTCGTGCGTCGAGGCAAAACAGCATAGAGGCACAGCGAGCCGACCGTTGGATTGTGGGTTTTCGCAAATAGAAGCAATAAAATATCACCGTTTTTAGAACGCTCTCGGCGTGCGTAACAAACCAGATCCGCTCATGGACTGGGATCAACTCTACAACCTCAAGAACCAGGCGGAGCTTCGCAGAGACTGCCGCGCGCTGCTTGAAGAGCTTCCTGGATGCTCCCTGATGGTACCGCAGATTGAAAGTCTCGTAACGCTGTAAGTCTTGCGTTTGTTCACAACATGCTTGAAGGTCTCTTGCTGTTCAGGTACTGCAAGAAGAGAAAGCTTGAATACGAAAAGGACAACGGTTGGCTTTCTATCATCGGGAAACTTCTGCAGCTGCCCTTCGAACAGTCGACACTGTGGAATATTTTCTACGCAATCACGACTAAATTTGTACCCAGGTACGTAGCCGCGCTGCCAGAATTTCACTCTTCATGCACTTACGTTTTGCAGGCTCGAGAAGTCGTCAAAAGTCTTCGACCTGTTCCGCTTGATCCTCCAATACCACGATCCGGAACTGTGCACATGGCTGGACTCGGTCAAGGTTCAGCCGCAGCAGTACGCGAAGGACTGGTTCAGCACGCTTCTGAGTAAGGATACCTCGGCCGAGCTGTGCTGGGTCATCTGGGACCACTACTTCGAGAAGGTACGACATTCGTTCGGCAACGCTCACCATACTCGAATTTAGGGTGAACCGTTTCTGATCTTCTTTGTTGCGCTGGCATTCGTGATGAGTGCACGGGACGATGTGATCGGCAACAAAGACGCACAGAAAATACGCGAGCGCCTTGCCAATGCACCGAGCAACATGGCTATGGACGACGTTGCGGACCTTCTAGAAGTGTGCTATGTGCACCTGAACATCACTCCAGTCTCGATCCGAGAGGTAAAACGCATAGCTTCTCATCCTAAACGCGTTCTCGCCGTTTAGGATTTCCACTGCATGCTCTTCGGCTCTAATCTTGTTGACGAGTACTCGGACCTGCCGCTGAACCGTATTATGTGCCTGCCTATCTCCGTCCAGGAACTCTACAAGCGTGCAATTGAGACTTCCGTGCCATCCAACGTAAGCTTGTAAACGAAAGCCGGAAGAACGTCTGCCTCTGTCGTAACAATAATTTATTCAACAGCTTGGATATGGGCACTTTTGGAAAACTTATCTTGTTGCCTTTTTTCCTCGTGCCCACAACTTTCTATTCCAGGCAATGTACACGTACTTCGTCATCGACACACGCTCTAAGAAGGACTTCAACGCTGGATGCGTTCAGGGTTCCTACAACTTGAACGGGCGTCTGGTATGGTTTGCTTCATGTTTCAGTCTCAAGTCATCGTTTTAGATTGTCGACGAGCCTGACCAGTTCCACAATGCGATGTCATCGCTTTTACAGTTCAAGGACGACAACTGTCCAAAGGACCATATCTGCTTCGTTGGATCTGGCCTGGAGGAGGATGACTCGTACATGATGATGGTCATCTCGCGATTCTTGCAGCAGAATCGCGAACACATTTCCTACGTTGACGGCGGGTATAAAGGTGCGTTGTTCGGCCATAAGTGCAGCTTGTGTATGCAGCTCACAACTGGTTACTCTAATGCTTTCAGCGTTGCACTCATTGCTGGCGGACGTCCACGCGCTGTCAAAGTTGAGCAATCACTTTGCTCCGAACGACTGCGTCGAATGCAGCGTGAAGAAGACGTCTTCCTCATCCGGCTGGGTAAGACCACAGGATAATCTTCCCGATTTTAACGTACTTTTCCTTTTAGTCTATCATGGAGCGCATGAAGTCGGCGGTGAAGAGCAAGAGTGAAGCCGTCAAACTGAAGGTCCACGAACTCGTTGACAGCCCGGTCCGAGAAGGTAAATTATTGCTACCAAACGTTCGATGCTTACTTGACGCGTTCAGAGCCAATCAAACACGTAAGTAGCACCGACCGGTCTGGCAAGCGGTACCGGAACGTACAGTCGGTCTTCTCTATCCATGACGACGAAGACACTCAAGATTCCGAAGATGACCTCTCGGTTCGAGACGCGGACGAACTTCTAGTTAGCGAAAAGGCATGACGTCACAACTAGCTGTTACTTCACCGAGCTGCTTTAGCTAAAATGGAGTGAAGTCATTAAGAAGCCAGAAATTTCAGACAATTTTGAGGGCCACGAAGTGTTCCAGGTACAGAGCATGCAAGGTATCATAAGCATAGTTGAGCGCGTTTAGGACAAATCGCACGTGCCTTGCTACATCGCTTTGAGCCGGACTCACATGCACATCTTCCATGACGCGAAGGAGGTAAGCGTATTTACCATGAATTTCGCCAGAAAACAGCTTGGCGCTGCCTACCTGTAACAAACCTATTTAGTCGGGATTCGTGAAAACAGCGTTCCGTCACCAACTATCGTCGATCATGCGCGTTACCAGCAAGCGTCGCATTCCCGAGTTCCTTACGTTCAAGTTCGGCTACGAGCTGCCGACGGGCGAAGCGCACATCACAAAGGTGCACTGCTTCGTTCTGCCGAAAGCAGGCGATTGTGCAAAGGTAGTGCCTCGTGCAAACGGGTTGTGACACGTTTCCTCAACTTAAGGCTGTGAAGACTGCAATCGTGCAACTAAAGCCCACGCTCATGGACGACGACGACTGATTACTACTCCCCAGAACGACTAGCTGCTACTTTCTGTAAAGACTGTCACTTACTAGCGCGACGGCTTTATGACGCATAAGGTTAATAATTTAAATTGATAGCGGACTATCGGCCGTAGTAGCTCCTGTTGTATTGTATGAATGGACCGTTGAAACGGTTGTTACGACTGTGATCACTTAGAGTTCACTTCATTCTACTAGCTTATCTGTCATTGAATCAATAAAGTTCTTGACATCAAACGCAGTGGAATTTCGACCGGAGCGTTCAGAAATTAAGTGGTTTCCACAACGCCTTTACCCCCACTCGAGCCCCTTGCAGGCAGTGGTTGGATTGGGTGCCGGAGCTCCTCGCCTCCTTATGTGACCCGCAAGCCCAAAGCAGTCAGATTACTGGGCATTTAGCCCTCAAAAACCTTTTTTTGGCTTGGCGTCGGTACTTGAAAAGGTAACCGAAAATAAGGAGGGGTGAAAAAGGCTCGCCTCAGGCAAGGCCACCAAAATTTTAAGCCAAAACTTGGCAAATATATGAGGACGCTCCTTGTTGAAACTTTTGTTTTCCATGAAATCATTGCAGTCTTCGCATACTAGCAGCGGTACTATAGTTGTGCCGTAGCGCAATGAAGCCTTGGTATTTTGCTTCAGATACTTTATATTTAGCTTATAGCTCTTCATCTGGGAGATTGCGCTGAGGAAGCCAAACGAACTAAAGCGCCGACCCAAATTCGCATGAACTGGTTTACTGTGCCCAACTTTTTTATAATGAAGAATCGTTGATTACTCCTGTTACTCTGAGCTCATTAATCTTCGAAGGGTCCTGAATATAGCAATACTTTAGCGGATCCGTGACAAGGCGTCAAAGCGTACACCTGAAGAGCTGATGGGACTCATCGGTCATCCTGAGGTCGGCGGCCGTTGTACCCCATTCTTCCGCGCCTGCAGAGTGTGTCCGCTATCCTGCCGCCGCTTCCTGCGTTCTCCTCACGAGGCGCGCTTCCCGTCCGGTCACATTTTACGCGAAACGGCGGCGGCCTTGTCCACGGCACGGCCCGCGTGCGGGTCTGCACGCCATGCACCCTCGCGAATGACCGCTACTTTCATCTTCACTGTCGGACGCGCGCCGCAATGGAACCATTTGGCGCTATACCGCATTGTTTCGGCATTTACTAGCGTTTACACCGGCCAACTTTTGCCAGCTACGGCCTTTTGACGTGTCTGGGAAAGCTTGTGCTCGTTACCATTTGAATAGGTTCGCGTTCTGTGAGTGCGGAACCCATAGTTTGATATTATTGAACGAATTTTCGCCTGTGAGAAAGTTTTGCGCACTAAGCCGTCAGTGAAAACTCATTGAACGCAATTGTTGTTTTTTTTACGGAAATGACTTATGCCTTCGCTAAACATATGGTACTGAGCAACGGCTAACTCGATCGCATCGTGTTTATTTTTGCTAATCCATTAGGACGAATGTTGACATCGATTGCTCACGCCAGTTGCTAGCTGCTACGTTTTATTTTAGGCTTTTGATGTCGGTGATTTCGGAAAGCTCTCACCGACGGTCGTCACAGAAGCCCTTTGGAAGAAGCCGTCATGGATTCAGCGGGAGCAGAAGTGTAGCAGGCTACGAACTCGGCCATGAGCGGCGGCATCTTCTGCCGTACTTCTCTGCGGCCGCCAGTGAAGTATGTCAAAAAGCACAGCCCCCCTTAATGTCCCGGTTGCTTAGGGCGTGAAGCTGGACATGCACGACGGAGACTGGGCCGACAACACCACCGTGATCACCGCCAATACCAGCGAACACTCCTTCAACGGCGGTCTCGTGGAGCAGCTACAGATTCAGCCACCGAAGAGCAGGCCAGGCGTTCGACGGTGTTCACAGTTATGCTGGGCCCTCACGACGTTCTTGATATCGTTCGCGGCGCTGGTCTCCGCCCCGTTAATGGCAGCGGCACCATTTATTGCCACTTTTCTAGGCTTCGAGTGGCCGGCTATTCAGTGCGAGATCGACTGTCAGGTACGCGTTTTTGGGCGTATAGTTAAGGAACGCTTCTTGGGCGTCTAACCTTTGTTCTCTACTGAGTACATTTAGGGCAATCTGCTCGCGATGTTCATCATGAGCGTTCTACTGGTGATTTTCTTCTGGCTGACCTACTGGAGAAGAGCGCCAGCGCTGATGCCACGCCTCTTCGTACCGAGAGCTGGCTTCTCGCTGTTCGTCCTGTTCATTCTCTTCGCATTCTGGCTTTTCTACGCCACGAGAATCCTAATCGAACGCTACCCCACCTACCCGCACATCGTGTGGTTCGCGCTGGCACTCGTGCTAACGCTACTGGTGGTCAATGTCATCTGGATCGTCCACAACTTCCTTCAGTTGCGACCCGCTTTCTACGTTACCATCATTCGCGACCCGGACGGCGAATCGCACACGAGCGAGATCGGTCAGATGAGCATCCAAGAGGCGGCGGTTCAAGTTCTGCGCGACTACCACACGCTGTTCTCCACCTACAACCCGTACATGGACCGGCTGAAGAGCTCTGAGGGAGCTGGACGTTTCCGTGGCGGCGGAGGATCCAACGTGAATGCCATCACTGGAATGAAGGTGTATGATATCGATGGAACGGGGCAAACCAAATTGTCTCAGGTAAGCAGCTAGAGAAATCTCTTAACCAAGAGTTGCGTATTTCAGGACGAAGCGAAGTTGCTAATGGTGGCCGCCGCGCGAAGAAGAGCAAACGGGCATAACGACCTCTTCTATGATGAGATGGACCGTGACAAGCGGGAGAAGAAGCGAAGGTACCGACTCATGGATGCCGCTACGGAAGCCTTTGCGCATGTTCAAGCCGTGAACACCAACAATGCCAACTTCAAGGTTGTTCTGTTCGAATGTTGCAAGCTACTAACTGACTTATTTGCAGATGGATCCGATGACTCCGCAAACCATGGCTCGCATAGTGATGGGCATGATCTCGAAGCCGCTGAGTCGCTACCTGAAATTCACGAAGCAGAAGGAGTACTACCCGGCGGAGGTGGTCAGTCCTTGGCTGGAAAAGTGCCTTCAACACGGGTTCTCCGCACGGACCTTCCTTCAGCCGTTCTTCTCGAACCGAGCGCCTTCGAAGGTATGCACTACGCAGTGCTCTTAGCGTCGTAGATCACTGTGGTTCTCGACGTCTTGAATAAGCGTCGTTTTTGTAGGATCCTGCTGGCGAAACCAAGTGGTCGGTGGTGTGCTACCTTCGATCGTCCTCACCCATCAACCACGGGCTCACGTTTGTGCTGCGGTCGCACAACAAGGACGGCGACGTTGGCGTGCAGCTCTACTGCACGTTCTCCAAATTTCCGTACTTCAACATCACGGAGCAGGACGTGCCTGGCGTGAGGTCGAACTACACCGTCAAGATGGCTCAGGATTCTGCCGCATGATGTTACCTCATTGTGATCATTTTGTCGCTCGTTGTCTTCGAAAATCATGTGAGGCCAACTTCTGCTTTACGATAACTTCATGTTGATCTCAGTTATACTTCCCCATTTTACATTGTCCTTGCTTTCACCCGCCGTCAGTTGTGCTCTTGCGGGGAAAGTGAAATTAAATACCGACGCAAGGACCTCCGTACACATAGAGAAAGATAGAGACCCGTAAAAGGTCCAGGCAAGTGGCAGCTCGCGAGTCATTGTCGGATGTACGTATGCTCCAGAAGCCGCTTGGGACAAGTGAAGGGTGTAGTGGGCACAATTATTGCTTCAGGGAGTAAAAAATCGGAATCGGGGTCGATCGAGTCACACTTATCCGCTTTTAAACTCTGACGGATTTGCATGGCGGTATTGCATGCGATAGTGGTATAGCATATGCCAGGGGAGGGGGCAAGCTTACGCGTGTAATAGAACAGGGTTTACAAGACTCGACAGGCGTGGCACACCTCTTTCCATAGTTCTAACTAACCCTTCACAGTTCCTATTTCCGTAAGAGTGAGTTTCGTCAACGCTTTATACAACCAAATCCTGGAAACAAACAAAAACGTAAGATAAATAGTTCGGCAAGCGAATCGAGTAAGTGAGCAAGTAAGCGAGAGATGTTAGGAAGTACAAAATGAGGCACCTGTTACAGGATTCCACGAAAATATAAACTTTGAACTTCACGGGAGTGTACGGAAGGAATTATGCTGCACAATGGCGTCTTCTATGGCACTGCGAACACTGGAATATGCATAGGGATTGAGTCAGTCGTCGGCTTGCATCTCGACGTCGTTACCGTCGACGACAATCGTAGCCTGCTCGCGCATCAGTGCGAGGGCGCCGAGCGTCGCGACGTCTTCAGCGCTAACGCCCGGTAACATGTTGTGACGACGGCGGCCCTCGAACTGAGCCACCGAGTTGGAGATGTGCGTCTTCTTGTGGCGCAACAGGTTGTCCTTGCGGTTGAATCTGGAAATCGTTGAATGAGAAGATGTTCAAATACACACCGCGGTAGCATACAAGAAGCTTTGAAAGCGCATCCTTGCGCAAGCTTACCTTTTCGAGCAGAAGGGACACGTGTGCGGACGCTCACCGGTGTGGATGAAAGTGTGCTTCTTCAGCAGGAACTTGTTCGAGAACCGCTTGTGACAGTTAGGCTGCGAGCATGCGAAGGGCTTGTCGGCTAAAGAGTCTCACTAAGTCGGCCCATGCAAGGATTCGCATACCACTGTCGCCGACTGAAACGTCGTCTCCATTGCGACTGTGGACTCGCGGATGGGACGCGTCGGATGGAGTAGGGCTGGACTCGTTCGACATCTTGTCATCGTCCTCGATGTCAACGGGCTGCTGTGACGCTGGGGAAGCAATTTCAGTCTTCGTCGGCGCTGAGCTAAATTAAAAGAATTATTGCCCGAATATGACGCTAAAGCTCATCGGGAGATTTTTTCAAAACGCAATATAGCGCTAGTGACATGTATCCTCAGAAGAGAAAATCAGGGCGCAGAGAGTAGTAAATATAACTCGGGTAGCAGTAAAATATGCAGTGTGTTAAAGCCAGTAAGCGTTACTCAGTTTTTCCTGCAGTAAGGGAACCGAACTTCTAGGAACAGGGCACGGGACTCGGATAGGGCGCCTCCTATTTTCTAACTAAAAATCGGTGTTTTTCGAGCCACCGACGGGACGATTCCACCCTCCACAAGTGCCTCAACGATAAGCAGTTTCACTGTGAAGAGGGACCGTACAGGTTAAAGGTTCCAAAACCTAACAGAAACTCTGCGGTGATGTTAAACATGCGTGCTATTCCTCTGCCTCCGACTGTTTCTTGTTACTTGCTTCATTTTTTTCGTGCTGATGCAACATTCTTTTTAAACTAACAATACACGCGTCTCATGTTGCCGATTCAGCTGTGTCCCTATAGGAGGCTGCTAAGGCCTTGAAAGGCATTGAGCTATTATCGGCCTGCTCGGTCCCTCACTGTGTTTGCTGATGTTTTCGATTCTTGCGACCGTGCGTGATTTCGCGTCCTGTCATCCGCTGCAGCGGACATTGTAATAACGGTGCGACTCCCGCATCTCACTCGACAATCTCCGTCCTCAGTCCCTTCGCTACCGCCGCATTCTTCCTCACCCCGCAGCGAGGAGTCCATTCCGAAAGCCGCACATAACAACCGCCGACGGTGTTCGTCGCGTTGTGTTTGGGCAGATCATATGGCAGAGATAAGGCCGTCGCTTTTCGGAGAGGTACCTCGGCGGTGCGTTGAGGTCTTTGTGCATGGCGATTCCCATGAGTGTACGAAACCAAAACACCGCATAACGCGTGGGCTGCCACCGAAAGGAGGATACCGCCGGGCGAGAATCTCGCCGTACGGTAGGGTTAACTCAGTTCGAAGTGGATTTAGTGGGTCACGCTAAAGAGTCGAGTGCAGGAAGCTTGAGCGCCCGATTGATTAATTGCAGCGATCATTCGAAAATCACACGGATCTCGACTTGCGGTCGCCGCGCGTTGCTGCTGCAGTGCTGCTGCGGTGGGTCGGTCAGTCTTGCCTCCACAAGGCGGCGGTGGCGAGAATCAGGAACTGTGCGGTGCGGAGTACGCGTCGTCCTTCGCCTCCGGGCCTCATCTTTCGCTTCGCGCGACGGCGGTTTAAACTCGACGGCCGCCGCGCGGCGTCCGTCCTTAGCGCGGGCGCCGCGCGCTGCCTCGCCGCGCGTGGTATCTCAGCGCACTCAAAATCAAAGCAATCACTTATCACCACACAACAATTGGTGACTGCCAATTAATCGTCTCGGTTAATCGCCGCAATAAACCGCGGTATTTACCACGGCCGGCCACCTCGCCCGTCCGAGGATGGAAGGCAGGGAAAGGGGGTAGCAAGCACTTCCTTCGATGGCTTCCGTAGTCTATTTGCGCTGGTGCGGCCCCGCTGGCGGGGCTGGTTTTGCCTCCGGTATGCTGAGGTCGGTCGGGCGCTCGCTACCGACTGTCACGAAGCGAACTTCGAAATGGGGGCCGTAATTAATTGCTAGCCCCGGAGTGTCAATGGTGTTGTGCTGACGGAGGAGTCAGTCAACTAGTGCTCATTACCGTAGCGCAAGGGTGCCAACTCGCGAAGGACCTTTAAACAAACACACAAAAAATTGAACTTCATAAAATGGGAGGACAACGGATCCTGAGAGAATATGGAAGTAGGTGATGTACCAATGCTGCTCATTGCTCCCTCATGACAGCATTAATTTTCCTTCGCAATAGTATAAATACCGCGTGATTGGAGCTGTTTTCTAGGGGAGCACAAAATCGTGGCAAGTACTTGCTCTTATCGGATCATGAGGAGTTACTACCTCACTGCAAGTTGCCGTCGCACCCCATCCTTCATATTTCCCTCAGCATCCACTCCGCAAGTGTTATCTTAGGGGACATCTCCGCGCAGCGCAGCATTATCTCTTCCCTCATCGCACGGCGCAAGTTTTTCGTCCCTGCCGCATTTCTCGTGCGACTATTCACGCGCTAGGCGGATGCGAGGGCATCCACAAAGCGCCAGGATGGACGCCATCGCTTTGCAAAATGCAAATTAGCTACAGGAGCCGAGGACGCAAGGACGGAAAGCAAGCCTTTGTGCTTTTGTTTTCTACAGTCGGTAAACTGTTTGAGGCTCTCTACAGAGGGCACACCGTCCAACCTTGCACAATAAAGGGAATGCAAAGGCGCAATGCTTAAGAGCCAAAGCGTTAGAACTCTACCGAAAAGCCAAGTTTCACGACAAGAAAAAAGTCACCCAACAATGCTTCAGCGGCATGACGAGTAAAAAGGAAATTTGCATACCTGAGCCTGTCGAGATGATGAAGAGGCGACTGGAAGGCGTAGTTGGCCATGTTCTGCGAGTTGGCCAGCGAATTCTTGAGCATCTCGAAGTAGCTGAACGCTGGATTGACGGGGAAGCCCGCCGGCAGGAAGCCGCCCACGTTGAGGAACGAACGAGCATGCATCAGAGCCGGGACCGGAGGCTGAGTCGGAGTTGCAGGCGCAGTCAGCGAGCCGTTTACTGCGCATTCTTCCTGTTTACTGCTAAGGTTGGTAGTGCTCGTCTTGCTGAGGTCTTCCGGCTCGTTCGGTGTGGTGGGCTCGGAAACGGCTTCGGCCTGAAATTAGACGAGTAGTAGCACTCTTGTCTAGAACAAATCTTTCCAGAACGGGCTTGAACTGTGCCTACCTTGGACTCCAAACGGTCCGTTAGCTTGCGAACTGCTCGGTCCAGCCGATTGCCCTCGCTCTTCCGTCGCAGTGAGGTAGGTGACTCGGACGGAGTGCCGTTCTGCTGCGAGTGTGATTCATACTCACTCGGCGAAGCGCTCGAAGATGTTATCGCTGTGTCGACGGAGGTGGACGCAGCGCTAATATCGGTGGTAGTCGGCGAGCGGCATTCGACTTTTGAGGAACGTGCATCCAGTGGTGATTCCGGTGACGAAGCGTTGATCGTCAACGGGCGACCGACAGGTGTGGCAGGTCGAACGGCTGCCGCATCATTCGCACTGGATCTGGAATGATAGGTCCTCAAGCAACTGTTTTTTTACGTGCTTAAGACCTAAGTATTGCAAATGTTTCATTTTTATGTCATTGAATGTTTTCTCTATACCAGTGACCTCTTTCCTTGCTTTCCTCAATTTTATGGAATGCGCAGACGGACCTCGCGGAAGCCAGCCAGCTGAGTGCGCAGGCTACGGTACGCGCGGATGACAAATTGGAGGGAGTGAGCGATTGGGCGTCGCAGCCGGACGAGGACAAATTCCATTCGGATGGACTGCCGCCAGCCGCGAGTGACGCAGCAGCAGCTGGCCTCTTTCAGCCGAAATACGCCGCCAGTGTGCACTTGCTAGTGCGAGGCGCACTACTGAGGGAAATGGCTTCGCGGAAAGAGGGACTTTGCGGCATCGGCAGACTCGCTACCGTAGGATGCCTTTTACTCCGAGGAAGGGATCTGGAACAGGAACAGGACCAATCCGAAAAAAACTAGCATCCCAGTCGCCAAAATTGGGGCACCTTCGAGCTTGTTTAACCGACCTCACCCCACAAAACCCGGAATTCCGTTGCTTTAAGTTACAACCAATCGTTCGCTACTCTTATCCCACTAATCTTTTATCCCAAGCACTAGACCTACCGCATTAAAGCTACCGAATCCAGTAAGTATAAATCAGTGAGGTCATCCCGTCTTCCACTAGGGGCAGAGCCCCAAAAAACTTAGTTGCAATTCAGATGGGCGCATATGTGCTCATAGCGCCTGGAGAAGAAGGAGGACGCTGGCTCCGCTGAGATTCCCGCGTACACATCATGCATTATTCCCTCGCGTTGCGCCTCACTCGCGCCTCCGCTGCATTAGGAACAAAAAGAAACCCCGGGTTTTAGTATCTTGCGTGAGTAAGGAGGAGGCACGCACTGCCAATTTAGCGGTCACCGGCCGCCATCACTCGCGCGCCACACATGCGCGCCCGCATTTACCGCTTTGTCTTTGACGCGTGAGGGTCGCCGCCACAGCCGCCGTCGCCGCAACGTATGGAGGAACGCACTCGGGCAGAGCATTGCCTAATTAACTGAGTTATTACTCAGCGCACCGCTGCAATCTATCCCGCTCGGAGCACAAGGAGTGACCGCTTATCCCTCCGTTTCTACTGAGCGGACGGAGGACGTGTACGAACAATACAAAAGCATCGCGCGCAGGGCATCTCCCTTAGTCACTAATAAAAACATAAGAATGGGGTGAATGGAGTGAGACGCGACAGCAAGTCTGATGCCAAAACATCAAGTGGAACGTTCAATAACGGTGCTCTGTTTGCACTTCTAATCCCTCTCACATCCATGCCCGATAGTCAATATTTTGTGAAAAAAGTGTTCCGCGAAAAAAGAAGTTACTGAAAGTCAGCTCTAGTCAAAAACGTAGTCAAGCTACGTAAGCCTCAAGTAGGTGAAAACCAGTGCCTACCTCAGGATCTCCTCCGGGGTCGCCTCTCGGCTTTCATCGCTCGCGTCGGCGTACTTCTGCTGTCCCAGCGCGCGTTGCAGGCACATCCGTATCTGGCGCAACTCGTGGAAGACGAGTGCCTCCTTGGGCTTTCCGTTGCCGAGCCCGCTCGAGTCCTCATAGCAGAGGGCAGGCGAGAGGGTGATTGGGAGAACAGCAAGATTGTCGGCCGCAAAAACCGGTGCTTGTTCGGTGCGGGTCACTCGGTCGTAAGCTGCTATCAGGACGGAAGCTGGCGTGTTCGACGATGACTTCACGCCCGGATCATGGTGGCCATTCTCGACGCAGAGCTCTGAGAGCAGATCCCGGAGCAGCGTGTAGGCCTGGGAGCGTAACGCAGCGGAGAAGCACTTGTCGACGATCCTCTCGAGATCGGGCTCATTGCGGTAATTGTGGATGAACGAGAGCAGCGAGGAGACAACCACCGGACGATCGTCCATTTCGCGCGGGATTTCGCAGGTCGACTGCGGTGGCGCTAAGCGAATAGCGAGTGGAGGCAAACGCGCCCGGCGAACTGACGGAGGAGGTGGAGTCACGAAAGTCACTCTCGCGAGGTCGCGACCGCAGTGATAGATCTCTTGCCGCAAAATGGGGACTGTCGTGACACGCCGGCGGCGGCGGCGTCGGACCGCGATTTCAGCTGGCGGACCCGAGAGTTGCTCCTCACGAAAGAGCGTTGATCGGCTTTGCGGACAGTCCTCTGGGCTCGTTGCTGTTCATGGGAGGAGAATGGGGGCCACGCAGAGGAGCACCCTCAGCACAAGTTGGACCGCTCGGCCGGTGGCCCGCCCACTTTTGCCGAACATGAAGCGCCTGACAAGCAGCAATAGCTCAAGACCGTCCACCATTCTTTTGCTAGAAGCCGCTCGCGGTAACGTGCGAAGCTCACTCCCACCAAATCCCTCAGTTGCGAACAGTCGTCGGGTGACTGATTTTTGTGGCCGTCTTTTACGTGCCTCAGCGGTGCTTTTAGACATTGTGCTTCCCATTCCCTCCTTGCCTCCCGACTGAAAGAGGACGATCATTCTCGCGAGAAAAATGAAAGCAGGACCGACTAAGGGCGCCTTCCGAATGAATGCGAATTCTTATCGCTTAGCAGAATGGAGGTAAATGCCGGCATATTTCGGGACTCATGCGCCCATGACCTCCGTCGCTTATCACATGAGGCAAACCGAACAAAACACACAAGCAGGGACGTTGTCGCATCGCTACTGTTCTGTTCAGAGCTTGTTGAATTTTCCAACAAAGACACGTTTTTCTACTAGCGGTCGAAGGCAAATTGAGTGGGGATATAATAAAATGGCTAATCCTCTAATGCAGGTGTCAACTGAGTCAGCCTGGAAATCAGGATCGAAACTTTGCCGAAAGGCGTCCTAAACTAAGTCAAAGGGATGCTAAACCATGCTAAGAAACCAATGAGCGCTATAAAAATAATAGGAACAAAATGACGAATAAACTTGAATCTTGCTTTAGTTCACGAAAACGACTAGCCTCCTTTCATTCCCAAAAGGATAAAGTACGTTACCGACTTCTGTCCCGCCAGATTCGACAACTTTGAGAAACGTTTAGAACGCTGAGTAACTAGCATTGCTTAACTTGCACGTCGGAAGAATCGGAGCCTGTTTGCCACGGCCTGGTGGGACGCTAATGTTATAAGCCTCCATTTTGGAGCTATTGTCTTCACCTGTCAAGGTTTAAGCGGCAGCTCACCATAAAGGCTCCCTAAGTGACCCTAATGAGTGCTGATTGTCTGCGCGTTGGATAGCCGTATTATTAACCGAATTGCGCATTCGTTCGTCGTATCCTCCGCCGTCGACGGTTCTCTTTCCGCAGGCGGTTCGGCTCCACTATCAATTGCGGTCAAACTCTCGCAAAATAGTCGGGAGGGATGATCGATGTGCGTTGCCATTCCTCGCGAGAAACGGAGGCGTAGAACGGAGGAGAACGAGGACGACGCGAGTTTGAAGGAAATTCCAATCGAGGAGTCAGCGCAGCCGCGGAGCTGCTGCGATCGGCTCGATCGACCGCCGAGCGCCACCGTACGGAACCACCAAACCTCAGTGTAATCTAAGGGTTCCCGCATGAGCCAGCCGGATGGATCGTACCGAGCGAGGGCGACCGACGTTTAGTCACTTCCTCATAATGCACACGCGTTCGTTACGAAGTTTCCGACGAATGACGGACGATGCAGCGAATAACAAAACAAAGCGCAAAGGACACTAAAAACGGGCAGATATTACAGAGTCTGCAGTTAAGCCATCGTTATACGCTTGTTGACGAACTTGTAGTGAGTGTCGAATGATGCACATACACGGGATACTCAACAACGCATCAGCTGACCCCACGTAGACATTGCCGGAAGCCCTCAAGGAACAAGTATCTCGCTTAGTTTCCTGCAAAACCGAAAATTTTTGCTGCAGTTACCCACTACGTTTTTACTTCCGAAATTGTCAATCGCTTAACGATAATAAGGGTAATGCTAGCTCGCTCGGTGAAGGCCATGCTTCGGCAGCCAGCTAGGCTGGTTGTAAGGTAAATCACAAGCTGCAAGGTAAAGCACAAATGAAACTCAGGTGGCACGGGTTTACTAAAACTATGGCTTGGTCTGTGCATTGCCTGTGCCATTATAATTCTAAAAGACAATGCTCGATGTGAGCAGTCAGTAGCTAAGGAACCAGTTGGCTTCGCCTAACAGTATTTTCGTGTACGCGTAGTAGTGTGCCTCTACTGCAGTGCTTTTGAGGTCGTGGAGACTGACTTCACCCGGTTTGACAGCTTTAAACGATGAGTCAGCAAGGAGATGTACGCCTGATTGTGCAGATCACAAGTTCCCTCTGTTCTCCGTAATGCAAATCTTCGTAGATATTTGCCTTTGACGAGACACTAGGTTTACGTCCCATTCACTTGTGAGTTGCAAAGACACGACTGGACGGCCTCAGTCGCAAATCCCTCGTTTCCCCTTAACGGCAAAAGACCGTGGTCAACGCAAAACAACGCGTCTAGCTGAAAAAAGAAGCACCCGCGCTTATCACAAGAGGGATCTTGCGCCGTTTTCTGTTGCTAGAAGAATCGCGACTAGCCCAATGAAGTTCTGATGGTCTTGCCGCCGTACCCATGTCTGTTTTGTTCTGTTGATTATGCAGATTTTTTTACCGCCCAGCCTAATGATTATGTCGCCAACATGGCGGCACTAAGTGGCCTCCTCATGGCTTCAGAACTTATTTCTGATTCGTTAACAAACGCCGTAGGATAGGTATTGGGCATTTGTTGCCGGTCAATATAGCGGATGCATATTTATAGTGCGGCAGTCAGAAGTACAAAGAGATACTGTTCGGGGCAATGCTTTTCAAGGTACTTTTGGTCTGTCCCTACTGTTTTGAGCTGTACTGTTTTAGGGTATCGCAGTCTTCCGTTCGAGCCTGAAAGAATGTATATTAGAGGTTTCCGATAGAAGGCGGAAGGATCCGGGACCCAGGCATGCCTCGTGGCTTATTTTGGAAGTCCAATAAACATTCTTACTGCATTTTATAATCGAAATGCTTCGGGGTTACTACGCATCCGAGACAAAAAGGTGGTCTGAGACCTGACCCCTCATGTTTTTGCCCAACTTCGTGTGGTCCCAATAACTTACTTCCCCCAGCCTATTTTTCCATTTACCATTGTGTACCCTCCCCTACCGACGACCAGTGAGTGCCCTCGTAGCTCGGTGCAATGCTCATTTGCGGTTTCGTGAATTTTTTGGCAGATTCTCGTTAGATCAGCGTTTACACCATGTTCTTAGAGGCGTTGACTGAGGAGGATACTTGGCGTACTCATTGCCGTCGATGCCATTGCACAAGGAGTTGAAGCCAAGGTATGATGGCGTTGTTATTAGGTCGATTAACGATATGTTTCAGGTCGATTGTGGAGTACTATGCAGTAAATCGAGAGGATCGAATCGTGGAGATCATCGGCGAGAATCGGTACGACGCGACCAAGTACCAACTACTGTCCCCGGCTAAAGGTAGTCACGGCGGTAGTTGCAAAATGTAATCTTCTTTTAGACGACGAGCTTCTTCTTCTTGGAATCGTTGTCAAGGAGGAGGACGAGCGAGACGCTATATGTAGGTAACCTATGCAGTGACTACGAGTAACAGCAGCTGTCTAGACTGTTCGAATTGTCAAGCTTTCTACAAGCACGGTTGTCGCCTGCACCCACTCTACTTCATACCGAACAAGGTATGCATCGGGCTTCCAGAAGGCATAAAAGACTTCGTCGCGTAGAATATGAGAAAAATTCGGCTAATCTAAGAGAGGCTGTTTGTTCCGCATACTAAGGCTTACATAAAGAAGTGGACAGGGTTCAAGAAACTTAGCATATTGTGGTACCCAACCTCTACTTTCCTTATTACTTAGTACTTATTGCATCCGTCCACCCTGAGCAGTGAACTATTTTGAAATGCTGCACTGGATATGCAGGCCGCATGAACTGTGTAAATGAGCTGCGTGTCGGACGATAAGCAAGCCCGATCCGCTGCTCCAACTATACGGACCTTTGTGTGGATCGCTTGATTCGTAAAGATCGTCTTTAGCTTAGCCAGCCGGATCTCTACGGAGAGATGGCCGCAAAGGAGACGTGTCCGAAGATACTCCGGATCGACGTGTCGCACATCCCGCGTGCCGGTCTCGGCGTGTTTGCGAACGTGAAGATCCCTGAAGGCTTCGTTTTCGGACCGTACGAAGGAGTTCGGGACGCAGATCCGTTGCGCGCAGAGTCGGGTTACAGCTTTGTGGTCGATCCCGATACGGGACCGCGGTACTATGTTGACGCAGCAGATCCGAGGACGTCCAACTTTCTCCGCTATGTCAACTGTAGCCGATGTACGTTCTTCCTGCTACCATATCTGTCTCATCGTGCCGATAGTGGGCCTTGATTGGCCCCATTATAGTGCTGGCCTCACTGTGGGCACTTTAGCATGCGAAGAAGAGAACTGCGTGCCCATCCAGTACTACAACGAGGTGTACTTTCGAATCAGCCGGGCGATTGACGCCGACGAAGAACTGCTTTGTAAGTCCAAGCATTAACGTTCGGCTTTCTTAACTTTACCAAATCGTTTAGTGTTCTACGGCTATGACTACGCGAGGAACCTCGGTATCGAATACGCACTCGAGGAGGCATGATCTATGTGCCGAAGCTCTCTTACTAGTGGTCTGCTTATTTCTTTTTTGCTTCTCAGGTGAAGAATCTCATTGTCTGTTAAGGTCCTTTGTTTCGTAGCTTATGCCCTATTATGCTGTTAATCGGTGCTCTATGTGCAGCAGATGCAGGTAAACTGTCAAGTAAACTTTAGTCACGCATTCTCGAGAACACAAGGCATAACGGACAAGATGGGCAACAGGTCGCGCTGCTACGCTTAGAGTGGCGATACATTGAGACCAATGACAAGAGAAGAGAATACCAGTAAGAAACTCGGTTCCCCGGCTCCTAGTGGGTGGGAGGCGTTCCAGCGAAATTTCCACCAAAAAGCAACCCTCGTGAGAGACCGAGACCCGAGCAGCCTGAGGCTGCGTTCGTACAAGCTTGAGCCAAAAGACTACAGCAAAAAGTGTTTGATCCCCTTTGTTTTTCGTAATGTACATAGAGGGGCAAGCCCATTGGGCAACCGTGGCGAGGGAGACACTTAAGTAACCGCTGATGCAAGTGCAGGAATGAGCAGGGAGAATGGTGAAGTTGATACAGGCAGTTGCTGTGTTTGAAGGACTTAAAGCGAAATGTGTTCCACAATTTCGTACATCGTTGTTCATTCAGGCGACAAGTGAAGTCAAGGAGACATTGGGGGGGGGGGGAAACGAAAGTGGAGACGCCGCGGGACGCATACAATGCTTCACGCAAGAAGGTAAACATGATGAGACAATGGAGAGACTCGCAAGGCAAGGTAAAACGGGCCGGTGATGAACAAAGTGTCAGCTTGGAAAAATTTTTTTTTGGCAGTGCTGTTTTCCATAAATCAAGACTGACACTTCGCCGTCAAATGTAGAAGTTTTGTACCACGAGATTTAGCTGGCGAACCGGAACCCGTACTCGTACTTCGGGCGCTGCTCCCTCGGTTGGTAGTCGTTGTTGCGCGGACCGTTGTTGTAGGGACGACGCGGACCACCGTCCTCGTGGTTGCTGCGCGCCGGGCGAGGGCGGTAGGAGCCGTCGTTGCTGTCGCGGAACTGCGGACGCTGCGACGAGCCGCTGTTCTCTTGACGTGGCGGACGGGACTCGTACTCCTTGCGCGGACCGTTGTACTCTTTACGAGGACCATCGTACTCCTTGCGGGGGCCATCGTACTCCTTGCGCGGACCGTTGTAGTCCTTGCGCGGTCCATCGTACTCCTTGCGGGGTCCATCGAACTCCTTGCGCGGACCGTCGTACTCCTTACGCGGACCGTCATAGTCCTTGCGAGGGCCGTTGAACGAGCGCCGGAAGCCTCCGCCGTTCTCGTTGTTGCTGTGCGCAGGACGCGGACGGTACGAGCCACCGTTCGCTTCGGATGGGCGGCCACGGAACGAGCCGAACTTGTTGGCACGATGAGGCGGACCACCGTTAACCTTCGGCGAGCGCGGCTGCTCGTTGGTGCCGTTCTCGGTGTTCTGCACAGGCGTGGTCTGCACAGGTGGAGTGTTTTCGGCTGAGCCGTTCTGAACCGGCGCTGCCTGCGGCTGCTCCTTGGGCTCGTTGTCGGCGGTGGTGCCGTTGGTCTGCGAGGGACGACGATGCTGCTTAGCGTTCACGGGAGGGCTGCGTGGGCCGGCGGGGCGTGGGCGCCACCGCGACGAGGTCCAGAGCTGCCGAAGCCGGTACGCCGTGTGTTGCCGGTGCTCTCGCGTCGCTCGTTCTTGCGCTCAACGGGTCCGTTGTGTTGCTCCTTGTTGCCCCAGGCTTTGCGAGGACTCTGCTTGGGCTGAGCCTTCGCCTCTGTGTTCTCCTTGTCCTGTTCCTCCACGGGATGCCCGTTTTGGACTGCAACCGGTTCGGCTAAAAATTTGGAATTAGTAACCTGGAATTCGCAAGCTTTTCTTACCAGAGCTCTCCTTCGAATTTTCCGATGCCACTGCGGTACCGTTGGTCGTCGCCTTCTCAGATGTCTGATCAACCGGAGCAGGAGGAGATGTGCTACTGGTTGAAACGTTCTGCGCTTGCTGCGGTTCGGAGGTCTTCTGCGGCTCGGCAACGACAACGGGCACAACCTGAAACTAGCACAATTTTATCAGGCCTGGATAAGGCGGCAGAAACAGAAAGCAGGACGGTTACGCACCTGTGGCGAAGGTGACGACTGAGGCGACTCGCTAGAACGGTCGGACGACGGAGTGTTGGTGCCGTTGGTCTGCTCCTTCACAGTGTTGTGCTCCACCGCAGGTCCGTTGTTGACAATGTCCTTCGGCGGCTCAACGACAGCAGCTGGCTGAGCATGCTCAACCACCTGTGGCTTCGCCTCGTCGCGAGCAAGACGGATAGGGAAGGTCTGGAAGAGTTCCGAGCCGGTCACCTTGTCGAGCAGTTCAGCAGCAGTAGCGCCTTAAATTCAAATGAATAGGGCACAAAAGTGACCATCTTATTTACCAGTGAATTCGGCGGCCACCTTAGCCTGGCTCTTGTCGAGAAGAGAGACGATCGTTCCGGTAGAGATCTCCAGCTTCTTGTTCCACTCATCGGTCGAGTTGACAGCTTCCAACGAGGGTTGAAGGGCTTCCGAGAGCTTGTCCAGGACAACCAGCTCCTTCTCCTCCAGCTTCTAAACAGGTATTGCGTTTTACAAACTTGGTTAGTAAGAGACGAACCGTAGCTCCGGCGGTGCCATTCACGAACATGTCACGAACTTCGGGCTTCGAAAGGATCGTGGTCACCTGCTGGTAGCGGACGACGTTCGTGATGCGATCGTGCTCAGCCTGGCGGCGCTAAAAATGTACATTACGTCAAGTAGAATGCCTTTGCGGATTTTCTCATCGACATCAACCTGGAACAGAACTGAAATCAATCATTCGCAACAAACCTTCTTCTTCTCGGACTCGTCACGCTGGCGCACCGCACGGTTGTATTGCCTCTGCTGCTGCTGGATGGTCTTCTGCAGCTCACGCACGTACTCGATTTGCTGCTCCACCTCGCCGAGCTTCGAAACCGCCTCCACCTGCTCCTCGGTGAGCTTCGTGCCCTTGTCACGCTCGTCCTTGATCACCACAAGCTTTCCCTGGAATATCAGGTGGTAATCATGTTACACTAGATTTTGTAAGTCGATAACGAAATCAAATCGATAATTTCGAAAATCATCCTTAAGGAGTAAGTGCTGCTTACACGGCGCTTTTCCAGATTACGCAGTTTCTTCTCGATAGACTCCTGAAGCTTGAGCAGCGGGTTGGCCAGGATCTCCTCGCCAACAACCTTCTTGGCCTTGGCCTCCGGCTTGGTAGCGATGATCTCGCCGTTGGCTGCGGCCACGGGAGCCTCGGTACCGTTGGACGAAGGACCCTTCATTGTTGAAGCGCGACGGGATTGGTTGCAAGTCTAAACCCACCGAAATCAAATAGTAATTTTTGGGGAAGATGAAGAAAGTGACAATTTGTGCGGCGCGACAGAATTACGCTGCGCGCACTGGCGGAACAGACAGTGCACCGAGGCAGGGAGGCACGGCGCGACGATTACTTTCAAAAGACTCTTCCAGTCCTACCAGAAGGCGAACCGGGCGACCCCGACCCGCGACCGTATCATTCGCGAAAGCTTTCGCGTCGGGAGCCGCGCTCTTCGGATCGTTCTCGCGCCGTTCCTCTTGTGATCTATTGCTGCGAGTCATCGACGACATTTTCCAATAACGCAATTTCACACGAACACAAAAAGCTAACACTGCATATTTCAGCGGTGACGGGTGCTTTCGAATAGCAAGGGACCCCGGTTGTGTGGCAGATGAGCGGAACGTCGGGTAACTTCTTCGCGCGATACGTTGCTTCGGTACGACGAAGGTTCAAGTGCTCCAACTATGACGCGGCAGAAGTAAACCTATTCTCTGGGTCGGTAGACCTTTTGGCCGCTGCACTGGTATGTTTTTTTTCGAGCGACAGTCCAAAAATTATGCCAACAGCTTCAAAACATTATCGTTTGCAATCGATTTTCTGCTCATTTCAAGAATTGTGAAGTGGACGTCCTTACGAAAAGAGGAACGAACTGCGATCATTCCTGCTACGTTTCAAGCATAAAATGTACAAAGTGCACATATTCGTCTTTCAGATAATCCTGGCTCTATGCGGAGACTGGATTTCGGTGTCGGGCGACGGCATCGGCGAGCTCTTCCTCGGCACGACTTTCAACGAGTCAGACCATTTCTACCTCAGTGACCTGCGTTCGGCACAGCAGCCGTACGTTACGGCCAAGGAGTGCACCGCATGCATGGGCGTCGGAGGCGCACACTTTTGGCTGCCGGCCCGCTATGGCACATTTCGCGAGGACGGGCGTGTACATTACACCTACCACTACGGGCATCTTTGTAAGCGCTCGAATAAATGGACCGCTAGAGATTCGTTGGCAATTTAGGCCTGCTGGACTGCATAACGCCGAAGGTCGCCAACTACTTTTATATCATCATTGCCTTGTGCTTCGTCATTGCCGTTACGGCGTCCTTCGCGGGTGCACTTCACTTCCTCGCTCCTCCGCTCGAGTTCCTTACGTGGCTCAGAAGAAACAACATTCTCGAAGTGTGCAATAGTGAGTTCTTCCTGATCTGCAGCATACTACATATGCTCCTTTTCAGTCATCATGGTACCGACCGCGCTTGCCTTTGGACTCCTGGCAGAGCTCGAAGTGGAATCGCTGCGTCACCGCTCCGACGTTTCCTTCGGACCTGCCTTCTACCTCGCTATCGCATCAGGGTTTCTTACTGTCATCGCAGCTGCCATGTCACTGAGGCACAGGTACGCCTGGACGAGAATAGCGAAGAATAACGTTACCACATTGTTTTAGGAACAGAATACAGCGCTATCGTCGAGAGCACAACCAACGGCTGATGTGCACTCGCACGTTGCGTTCCTGGCGAGACGTGGCATCTCGACGCGCTGAAGATACACTGCCGATCATCAGCTACGAGCGATACCTGCTGGAGCCGTCTGCTACATTGACGCCGTCCGCCGGGGACGCAGCCACCGAAAGTTCCACTTCCGCCCCGTGATGGGATGCAGCGAGCTTTCCTCCACGATGTAGATACCTTTATTCGTGATGCCCAGAGTTCGCTACGTCGCCAACCCTAGTTTCCCCGTACGAAATTCCCAACCACCCACCCATAGTTAGCCTAGACAGTAACACTTAGAGCTGAAAGTTTAAGCGGGCAATCGCTCTCTACAGTGTATAAGTATGAGTGTAAGGAAGCTCTTCCCAAAAGGACAGCAGCACGTGACTATCTCATTCCAACTGTGTTATCTTCGACTACCTAAGTCTCTCTTGGCCCGCTCTTTGTGCCAACCATCTTCCTTCCTTAGCTTTATACGGACATACGAGGCCGTGATATTTTCCCTTCTCCACTCTATTGCGCGTAATCAGAGTGATTAGAGTTTCCCGCCCGCAAACCGTATAGGTAAATGCCTCTTCTCTTTCGACTAACCGGTGTTCTAATCGTTGTTGTTCGTTGCACAGCGAGGATCCATGCATGCATGTAAATAAAAGTAATCCATGCTAGTTCGTTACACATGCATCCTGTTGCCACTGAAATAATCCCTGAATCAGGGCGTAGCGTATCCACTAAAATTCGCATTGTCCCCAAATTTCCTGGGTGCGTTCAGGGAGTACAGCAATGTTTTCGCTTGATACCTATAGCTAATTTTCCTGAATACCCCATTTTTGGTTTAAGTTTGTTAGCGTCCAATGCGGCGGGCTGGAAGGGATAGCCACCCAAATCCCAAGTATTTAAACCGCTTTTTGCATGCGGTGATTAGTTTCCATGAGACTGTTTGGAAACTGGCTGTAAATCACACCACGAATTCGATTTCACCACCTCATCTACCCATTAACTAGACTCTTGGGTGCGTACCGTGCACGCAGCGACGCTAGGCGGGTTTCATAAGATTTTTGGGTGCGGGACGTACAATAGCTTGGAAGCATAACGGAATGCACAGATCCGGTACCTGAAATCTGGATTAAAGGAAACAAGATTTGTACTCTGTAAGTTTGCGCCCCTCAACACGCGGTTCCGTAAGTACGCGTGGCTGCACGCATTCTTGGTTTGCATGCGATACCGCTTAGAACGCATGCATGCTTACAACTTGGCATTGTTTCACGTGCTTTCCTGTTTGTACCCGGTACATCGTTCTGTGCGCGAAACAATTATTGGAATTCCTTTAAGTACATGTTCCTGCATGCGGTTAATTCTTCACTACTCATCCGGCTCACACAATGGGCATGCTATGCATGCGGTACTACCTGATATGAAAGATGCGATACCGCTTGCTACGCATGACTGCATGCATGCATGCTCACAGCATTGCATGGGGCATGGGTATTTATTTATAAAAGTTTTATTGTCCCCCTGCGAGCTTTACAGTTTAAGTAACTTCTATCGCGGCTACTAATCTAAGAAGGCTTGTCTCGCAGCGCTACGATCCCACGTGAATTCGATACTTTTGGTTCGATGACGCCACCGCTATAGGTTATAGTGATTTGACTTCCTTACAGGTTTTTCAGTTGGCACCTACGATCGAAACTGGCAAAGTTTAGGCACGCAACTTTTTATCTCGTTGATTTGGTTGCTTCCGATCGTCATTAGCTGCCTTCAAAGATTTCAATGAAACAGGAAAAAGTCCGTCTCAAAGTCTCTTCACGTAATTAATTACTCCTCATCATGAGCCACGAACAGCGTTCGCTTTTTGCTTGAGCACATGCTTTGACTGACAAGCGAAGTGCCTCGCGAAATTTGTCCTCGATAAACACACAGCTTATCAGCTGATGAACCTCCGGTGGCGGTTAGCGTGCCTGGACACTCCGTCATTCCTTGAGCATGCATTGCCTCGTTGCGGCCAATCGTGTTTGATCATTTTCCCGGAGCGCACCGCACTTTCGCGATGCCGCCCGTGTCTGCCGCGTGATTCATATCCGCATAGCGGTTGCCCGTTAGCGCTCTCCGTCGCGCCTCCTTTTGTAAACGGCCAAGTTTCGAATCCGTTTTCTGTTGGCGACAATTGTCATCTTCGCGCTTTATGAGCGATGATTAATGACATTCTTCTCATTCTTACCTGCTTTCCTTCTAGACAAACATGCGCTGGCTGACGATCGTCGCTACCTCGTTATGCCTTACACAGGTACGAATCTTTTCGTAATCGATGTGTTTATAACGTAAAAGTGTTTAACGAGGGCCAGGGGACTTGATGGATGTCGGTAAAAACGAGCTGTACTAAAATATTTCTGCCCCGAGGTACGGCAGGCTACAACCAGTAGCAACAAGCAGATTGTATTAACGATTTGTGACAGTTAGCATGCGAAAACTTCTTAGTGCCAGTTTTCTCGCACCCACCTGGGACGGAGTATTTATGTTTCCTCAAGTGAGCAACACCCCAGTTATGCTTTTTGTCCCGGTAACCTTCAAAATCTGCTGCAGTATGCGAACATACATTTACTGCGCTAGGCACCGTACAAAGCTACGGTGATACCTACCATTCCTACCACATCCCCTCCATCCATCCATCCCATCCCCTATGCCTACCACAAATTGCTCCATGTTGTCGTTCCGTATCAATCGCTTAAATTCGATGTGGCCTTGTGAGGATGTGCATTGCACAGCGGGTGTTAGTGGGGAAGCCGACGCCACTCAAGGGGAAGCGCCATTATGCATTTAACGGTTGTCTCCATTCCGCAAAGCGGAAGAGCGTGCAAGAAACCGCGGATTGACGGTTCTGTTTGTTCCTGCGTGAAGCCGCCGCGCGGCCGCGCCGCCCTTCACCTACAATCCCTCCGAAACGTCCCAAATCAGAATTTGTTCACCTGGTTTCTACTCACGTGCCAACATCCTGGAGTTCCCTATGCCATGCAAGCAGCTGCTAAGGTTATTCGCCTTTCAGTGCGTACTCGCATTCGCTTTGGACCCGCCTGATGTAAGTGCGAGTTCGGAAGAAGAACCGTACATTCACCGAGCTAAGGGCCGCTGCCCATCGGTAAGCATTCGACAATCATTAAGGATTTCGGTGATGACTTGTTTTTTTCGCATTTAATTCGTCGATTTAGGGCACCTTCTTGAGCAGCGGCGGCACGGAATGCCGTCCATGCTCGGCGTGTGGTCCGGACCTCTACGTCCGCCACGAATGCACTGCTCGAAAGGACACGATTTGCGACTGGTGCCTCAACAAGAGCCCACTCCAAAACGAGGACTTCGAGAACAAATGCGCTGAGCAGGTTCGCACACATGCCGAGCTACAGAAGGTCATTGGTGACCCGCAACTCGACGAAGATCCGATGGAATCCAAGTCAGAATCATTGGAGGACTTTGAGGAACCCAACGAGAACTCAAGTGACGAATCTGAAGAAGAACGTAGACACTACTTCGTCAGCATTCACGCTTATGGTATGCGAAATGTCCAGGAGAGTGAAGACAATCCTATTTTAGAGTCGCCCGTGCGTAGCGGGTGCTGGGAGAAAGTTGAGCCGATCATTGACGTCTTCTTCTACTTGGCCCTCCTCTGCCTGCTAGTGTTGGCAGTCCGTTCCATCTACAAGCGCCGACAGCTTACGGAACGCACATTCTACGTTACCTCACCCGTGCTCGACGACGTCGATGAGAAGAGTAGGGGGCTCTACCTTCGACCCTTTTATCACAGCGTTCGTTCTTTCAGACATTATCCGAGCAGCCCAGAACATCAAGTGCAAACTGGGCAAGAAGGGCTACGAGCGACTGGAGGAATTCATTTAATCGCCGGTCACAGCAATGAACTTCTAACACTCATCTCTGTTTGCTCACTTAGCGGAACATTCCTTCTTCTTTCAACAATCTCAACGTGCCTTAACGTTCTAGTCTCCTACTCCCTCGTTTTGCCCAAAGTGCAAGGTCCAATAAAGCGGTACGACCCAACGAGTTAGCCCGCAAGCATTCATGGGGTGGTCTTACTATGAGGCAGTCACTGGCGTACTCGTGCCACAATGTACCATACTAAATCTCACACTTGTAGAAGCGAGCCAATGTCAACTTATTGGCTGGTGAATATTTTTCTGTCATTTTGCGTTAGGAACACTGGACTTTATTCTGCGGCCTTTCTAAGTCACGGCCAGGTAAAACTAAAGGTAGCATAAACGTTGCTTACACTGCATTGGCGTTATGCTTAACCGAAAGACCTGAAGCGGCCAAGCAAAGCATCCCGCCATTTCGGCCAATTACCGATTTCCATCATTGCGAAACAGTTGAACTTTGTGCTGCTTCCTCACTGAATACTTTAGAATGAACGCATAAAACAGCGCGAGTACGCCTATGAGCTCCGATTCGCCGAGGCCATCAACAGTTGTAAGCGATTTACTCGTTGAGATGGATTAACTTGTCTGCGCATTTGAACAAAAAACGACTGAATCTAGCACATCCACCTAGTTAGCAGCATTTTTAAGTTTTATCAGACCGTAAAAGCAAAACCATAAGCAAGACGTGAGGTATGAATTTTGATACCTCGTTCGATTTGATTTGTAAGTTCATCTTAGCGTTGAAACTGTCGATTACTTCAGTTGCCTTGGCGTAGTAAACAGGCTGCTAAGTTCTCCGCTCCCCTCAAAAAAGACAGGATGTTTAGAAGACGGAGCAGCGCGAGAACGCATCGATTGGGCAGCAGCAGCGGCCAACGGATAGCAGAACGGGACTCTTCGGGCAAGCGCACGTCGAAATACAAAACGGGAAGGAAGTAGTTCTCTGGCAGGTTCGTTTTGCATTGTTTTTATCTATCTGCCTCTTTCAGAGCGCCAAATACACGCGAATCTTCCGCTTCAATAGAGTGAAAAGCGGTTCGGAAACACAGAAGTTTTTCAAGTGCGCGGATTGCACGGCAGGTACGCATTGTCCAAAGGCACTTGTTCACGGAACTATTCTTGTAAAAACCACCCGCACCAAATGAAGCCGACATAGGCGTACTGACCAACAGAACAAACGTTTTAGCGAACCGACGTCAAGACAGGCAAGAAGACGGAAACGTAGGCACGCTTGTAGTCAACGAAGGCATCCTCTCACAGGACCCAGACCTTCCACAAGGTTAACTCTCATCTGTTAGCCATCTAACGGAAAGTCACCTTGAAGGTCGTCACCACATTTGCATAAAACCTCCGCAAGCCATGGCAAATCGGCAGTCATCCGGCACTTCGCTGCAGAGTTTTGGAGAGGCGGTCTTCGAAACACCTGACAAGCGCTGCGTCAAGTTCAAGGCACCAGGAGGCGTAATTTTCCGCTTCGACCTGCTGAACGAGCGCAGCACGCATGACCCGCAAGGAGTTCTCGGATACAACGATTTCACTTGTATGTTATTAAAGGCTTCGGTTTTGTACACTAGCATAGCAGAGGTTTTGTTTTAGGTATTGACTGCAAGGACCATCACCAGAGTAAGCGCCTCGAGTTAGCTAACGTCGTCAAGTTCATGCTACTCTAGAACAGACGCGCGTCGTCGTCCACAATAACCGATTCATCCTCGTCGATCCTGGAGACGACCACGCCTGCTTTCCGACACCTGGAAGCTCAGCGCAGCAACCGCCAGCGGGCACTTCACGCTCCTCGGTCAGGGCTCCACCTCCTCGGCGTACGATTCCTTCGATATTCGACATTATACGGAACGCACAAAGCGGGCGCACTCCAAAAAAGTACATGTTCAAAACAAACAGGATGATGAAGAAGACCGGCAAGAAGTTCGGGCGCGCAAACTTTACCGACGAATCCCAGATGCGATTAACTTATGCGAGCAAGCGTCATCCAGGTATATCACACCGCCGATTACTTCCACTTTTAAGGCGGCTTTTAGGCGTTGTCTACACGTACGAATGCAGAGGTACTAGTAACAACGCGAGGAACTTCTACTGCGTGGACTGCCTGCCACTCATACAGGATCTGGCCGTTAGCAAAAGCTTCAGCCAAAACACTGTGGGTCCCGCAATTTGGGTCGAGGACGGCTTCATTGTGGATCGAGATCCGGATCGCCCAGATTACGATCCTTACACTGAAGACCACACGCACTTCTGCCTCGCGCACAAGCAGCAAGAACCAAGGCGAAACCGTCGTACGGCACCATCGGAGGCCAGTGGACCGCCGGCTAAACAACCGGCTATGGCGCCTCGCCCGTCTATGCCAAACAGGATGGGAACGCCAGGGCGAGAGAGAACTCCGTTCCAGGCGCGAACGCCAGTTCAAGCCGCACAAACTCCCGTGCGTCCGATCAAGCAGGTTTGTGCATCAGCGTTATGTTACACTCACGGTAAACACATGGTAGGAGATACAAAACGAAGCCGGTTCGCGAATGGGCATGCTGTACGACACGCCCGGATCCGGCGACGAGCACCAGGCAGAGCTACCTGCAAGCGCGCCGAATTACGGAGTGGCGATCTGCGACGCGCGGAATGCGCATGACAAGTCGATATACCACAAGTAAGTGTTTGTTGTCTCAGAGATTTCTACGGTGTGCGCATTCGTTACTTTGCAGGAGCGACTTCTACCTCGGTCGCGTGTTCAAGTTCAGGGAGGTGGATATTTACAGCCATGGAGCGGAAACTAGCCGTCATTACAGATGCATGGATTGCGAGACTGGTGAACCTTCATTGTCTAACGATAACTGACGTGAAATGCTTGACTTTAGTCACTGAGCACGTTCCGCAATTCATGGGCAAGAATCCGCCGTTGCTCCTGACGGTCAACGGACGCTACAAGCATGACCCGGACAGGCCACAGGGTCAGTTCGTCACCAACCGAGCACGACTTTACTTATCGCCTTTAGACATGAAGCATTTATGCATGACGCCAGGCGTCCCGCGAGATCTCCTACCGGTCCACTTTATGCCGGATTCGCGCGACATGGCGGGACAGCTGCGTGAAAGCTCTGCGGCAGAGGACGAAGACGATGATGACTACTGTCAGATTATCGAATACCCTTAGGACACGCTTGAACTCTTGCCAGTGTACTGCTTAAGTACCGCTGTAATTTTTCTAATCCGGTTTTCGTTTATTTAGCGGTGACTTTGACAGCTCAACCGTAGCCCACTCTCAAGTGCATTTGGATTCCAAGTTTTAAAATTTAGCCCTTAAGTGTTTGTAATTGTCTTCCGTTAGTCCTATTTACTGGCCCAGTAAAGGTTCCAAGCAGAGATATTGCGTACTTGATGTTCCTAAGCCCTGATGGCCAATCTGCGTCTCGAAGTCCGGCTCTTAATATGCGTCACATGGCTAGCAAGGTTGAGCGTTTGTAAGTTGCGTAATATTTTCTATCTTGAAGAAGGTTCAGCAAAGTTCCGATAAACACTCATAGTGTGCACCTGATTAAAACCTTTGGAACCTAGTACTACAATCAGCGGTGCCGCATGCGCAACGCTTGATATAGCCTGGTAGGCTACCGGGGCTGAACGAAGGACTATGCATGCGTTGCGCTCTGGAGTACCGGTCTGTCAACAATCGCTAGGCAACCCACTGTAGAAAGTCTGCAAAACGAGTCTGTTGGCCTTCAGACAAGCCAAGCAGAGTAAGCTGTCGTGGACGAAGCAAAAATGTTGTGCAACTCCGCTAGCAGAAAATCGCTACGTGCGCGTTAACATACGCGAGAGGGGCTAGTTGAAATTACGAGACATACGCCAGTCGCATACAAGTTTTACGTTACGGCTCGCAGTAAATAACTTCTGGCTTTTGTTCTTGTGCGCGTCCATTGACAAAAACCTGGACGAGAGAATTCGATGGAATACACAGCGATTAAGATCTGCTCGGTGCATGTCGATTGACCTAGGAAGGAGGCAGCAGCGGAAGGATGCCCCGCCACCGCCAGAAAACGCTTGACGCCCGCGTGGGAATCTGTATGACGAGGTGGGTATCGGTCGCCCCGTTTTCTGCGATGTTTTCTCAGTTGCGCTAACCTCGGATTACTGCCAACTGCGGTTACATAATGTGAGTGACGTCCGTTGTCATAACATTGGAGGTATTTTTGCTTTGTACGCGTCGCGACGCGAAGAACTATGAACCTGGCGCAGATACTTTTTGTTCGCGATTCTAAGTGTCCCGGTGGCCCCATTCATCCCGAACGAGTCTTCCTTCCCGGAGCATGTTGCCTTTTGTGGGTAAATCGAATTTCGCCACCAGCGATTAGCGACACATTTGTCGTCTGATCACTTAATTCGTGAGATCCCTGCGCGCAGTCCGTTGTTCTCATCCCTCACGCAGCGCGCTGCCGCCTCGGGCATCGGCGGCTCAACTCGAAAACTGTGAATTTCCCCCTGCTTCCACAACACGCGGAGCAATTACCCACGCTTAAGGCTCCATGAGAAGCCGCATTTCTGTCGCAAGTGACCGAACACGTAATCGAAAGTTGCTGACCAGTATCGTTGCACGTGGGAACTATAGGCGTTCATTGCCGCTATTGTCGGGATCTACTCTTATTTTTACATGGAACAGTGATATGATGCTGGGCGGCATTCTTTCAAGGAGAATTCTGCGGCAGTTCTTGGACTGTTTGGCTACAGGTTGTCGACCGAAGGTTGATGAGCGAGAGAAAAGGGAGTAAGGACCGTTGTTCATCTCGTGCACATACCTCCATGAATTTCGAAGTGGTTTACATGTATCGACCGGTATGGAGGACTTCTCTGAAAAAAGGTTGGCCTATTCCCGTATAGTGTTGTCTCTCGCAAAAACAGTTCTCACAGTTCTTGCCATCGGGCAAAGCATAACGCTTTTTATGAGCCGAATGTTCATCGGGTTTTTTGTGCTCGCAAAAACCGCAATGGGCTTCAATGCACGGTTATGCGTTAAACCTCGCGAGGAAGACGATCGTGGCGAGGCGTAAGGTGTTCGGGGTCATTGCACCCTCACCTTTCCCTCTCATTCCCGCCTCATATTCCCAGGCCACTGCATGAGCAAGAGGTCGTTTTGCGAGCCGCAGCGCAACGCCGTCCGACGACGACGGTTCCGCTATCCAAACGAGCCCAATATGCATATTACCTTTTGCATCGATCGTCTTACGGGGGCCCGACGTGCACGCAGTCGCGTCGCTGCATTCCTGCGCGCTGCGGAGCTCGAAATGCGACCTGTACACGAGAGCGTGGTGCGGCCAGGCAGATTAACGTGAATGCGGCGCGCAAGGTGGACCTCTTCGGCTGCAGAACCTCCGCTACCTGACGGTCACTCTCGCGCACCCCTCAGCCGGTGTAGCGGTCAGGTGGATTTCGGAGGAGGACGCCGCTGAGTCACAACACACTGGCCTCGTTTGTTTGGTCTGACCTGTCATCAACCCGTCGCCACTAGAAGCTTCCTCCGGTACGCGAGGCGCTGGTCACTCGCGCATTACTCACCGCCTCATACCACTTGGTTCGGCCACTCTCGGTCTTGATTTCCTCGGTTTATACGCTTTATACGGAATGTACAGTTTTGTACTCTGCGCAGCTTAGACCATATTCCAGACATTTTTGCCTCCTCTGTGACGCTTCCCTTTGTGAAAGTCGTGCAGTGTTCGTCCTTGCTCCACACGCGGCGCGTCCTCAGCCGGATTTCGCATTGTCCGAGCCAGCGGCGCGCCCTCCGCCGTCCGTCATTTGCATGCGCACCTTTGCGGATCGCCGTCCAACCCGCCCCGCCGTCGTCCTACCTGCCATGTTCTCGCCGCGTTTCCACTCAAGCACAATCGATGAGAGCAGTCAAGACGGCGCATCCCGCGGATCCATCACGCTCCCGAAGTGACCACGCGCTTTTATCGCGCTGATTCATCTACTCACACCCGTTTCCCCACTGGCCCACTTGTGGTATCTGATGAAGCATCCGAATTTTCATATGAATGCGATTTATTTTCGATCTCATGACTCACACTATGCGATCGTGGCTTTTGCGGGACGCGAGCGAGTGCACTTTGTTTACCGCTGGCTTGTGCTCCACGCTTGTTATTTTTCATTTTTTTCAGACCAGCACCTATGTGGCGGAGATTAGCGCTACTGCTGTTTACGTCAGCGTATGTTACGAGTAAGTTTTTCGACATCAGGCTTGCTGGATTCGTTGTTGAAGACCGCGGTTTTATTGCCAAAATTCAGGTCAATTGATCCCTTCCGGTGGCGCGCAAGTGAAAATCACGGATCAGCCATTTGCGGTGGCTAATGCCCAGCAGCTGAACCAAATCGTTTGGACGACGGCACTTGGCAGGACAGCGAAGGAGACGATTTACTGCGTCTCCGAGTCACCCGTAAACCGTCTTCGGTTCGTTTGCGTTGACTGCGCGCAGAAGAACATCACCGACATCTTAAACGTACTCAACTCGGCGCAGGACCTTACCGGTTCGGCGGGATTCCCGGTAAGCGTCGGAATGACTCAGTGCAGCATTTAAATTCAAAAGTCTGAAATTGACCTGGGTGTACGCGTGTCAGCGCGTGTCGTTGTCGTTAATTCCGCTTCATTTCCCTATGTGCAAATTAGCGACAATATGGTGACTGGTAGAACAACGAACCGTTGGTTAATGATCCGTGCCCGCTGTGCGCGCAGGTGTCTCCACCAGTATGCAAACTTGGATGCACCCTCAAGCTCCTGAATCTAACTGCTTTTTGGTATTTCCCAGGATGACGCCATGCTTCTCCTCTAAACCGTTCTTACATTGCGCTAAGGATGAATGGCGGGGAAGATCTTTCAGAATTTGACCCGCAGCGATAGTATGCCTCCTTTGCGTGTTTCGCGTCCTTTGATTATCGCTTCCGAATGCGCAGGCCCTTTATCCCGCTTGACCTGCGATGTCCACATAATTGCTGCTCGAGCAGAGGTCGCCAGCACCTTTTGTTTTCGTTTTTGTCACTCACCGCGCCATTTTCACGAAGGCCAGGTGAACGACATGCGCACGCACAATGGGCGAAATTGGGAAGATTCATTGAGTCGCGAATGCCATAGACCGTTTCAATAGGGATGCGACTTTGAAAAACGATCTTTATGGGTCAGCAATGCCAACATTGAATTATGCTTCGGAAGCAAGGGCGTCATCGAAGATTGCTTTAGACCGTTCAACTGCGCGACGTCGAAGTTAGTCCGGCATGGACCGGCGTCACCATCATCTGCCAGGCGGCCCTCAACGGCGGCACAATAGACTCGGCACCTGCCGTCGTCCAAGTGCGCTACATTCGGCAACCGCACGTCGTGGACGCGAATGGACAAGGCCCAGTGCTCATCGCCAACCAGGGCCTTCGCTTCTACGTGGAATGCATTCGCGGCCCAGACGGCAGTTGCCAGGCCGCAGGACGCCGCAAGACACTTCGCTGCGCTGTGGATGCGCATCCACCAGCTACGTCCTTCAAGTGGCTGAAGAACGGAATCCCGACTAAGTAAGCACGTGAGGAGTGAATACCTGCATAACAACAAAATTTAGCGGAAATGCGGACGAGATTGCCATCGGCGCAGAGATGATTGGCGCTACCATCCAGTGCGGTGCGAGTAACGGTCTGAACAGCGATGAACTGCAACAGCTGTCCCTGCCCGTCACTATCGATCCCTATTGTAGGCCCCACAAGGGCATGTAGCCAGCATGATTTTAACGCATTTAGCTGCCGCTCGGCTAGTCGCGGACAATTTCCAGCAGGTTCAAACCACTGCTCCATTCCTGCCTGGAAACCGCGTCGACATGAACCAGCAGATCAGCATGGCGTGCCAAGTTGAAGGAAACCCGCGTCCGGTCGTCTTCTGGAAGCTGCGTCGCGCCAATGGCCAGGTATGAACTCAGAGCTGCGTTCGGTTGCTAAAAGATTACCTCAGGTAGTCGATGCGCCTTGTCCACAAGGACTAGAGGGACAATATCGCGAAATGCCAGCGTCTCAGGGTCAACCCGTTCAGCCGAACATCGTCGTAAGTAGCCGCTGAACTGAATATGCTGACACTAATGTTCTAGCGTCTGACCGCCATCTGCGACGTGCGCATCTCGAACTACTCGCTGTCCGGCCAGTACTGGTGCTCGGCGTGCTCGTACGTGTCGCAGGGATCTCCCGAATGCTCACCTTCGCTTGAGACGCCTGGCGAGCGCGTGCTGAACGTTCAAGTCCAGGGAGCACCGATGCAGTCCGACACGCCGCCTAGCGTCGAGCAATTCGAAGGACAAAACGTCGCCGTCGTCACGGTGCACTACTGCGCGGAGCCGATGCCACGCCCGCCACGAGAAGTTGTCTTCTCCATCGATGGCAACGACATCCAGCTTGGACAGAACTGGCAGAACTTCCTCTTCGAGGCGAACACGCAGAACAACACCGTCCCGAACTGCTACTTCTCTCGGCTGAAGATCACACCTGTTCACGAGGACGACCAGAGCCGGCAAATCATGCTCAAGCTGCAGAATTCCTACGGCGTCAAGCAGTATGTTTCAAGAGTCATGTCAGCTATAGAAAGCTTATGTATTTCAGGATCACAGTTTCGCTTGGAGACCTTCTCGGCACTGATGGCTCCGAAAGTGGCGTACCACGGTGGCTGGCCTATGCGCTTGGAGTCATCGCGATTGGGCTCCTGCTTCTCTTGTGCGTCATCTTCTGCATGAGAAAGCAAATGTTCTGCTTTGAAGGTTAGCTCAGTTTGTAACTGACCTCCGATAACGATTCATTGCAGGTGTCAAGACGTCGCAAGCACAGTACCCCGACGACAAACTAAAACCGGGGTAAGCTGATCGAGAAGAAAAACTTTAGCGCGAGCAAATTTCTATCGCACAAACAGTCAACCTTATAGGCCCACGCTGACGCATGAGCCGTACATCGACGACTCACCGCGCGGCTTCTACGGCCAGGGAGCGGAGGTAATGCGAGGCTCGAGCACCGAGCAGGTCTACATGAGCAGGGAGGCGGTCGTATGAGTACGGTCGCCGGCGGTTCACAACCGTGGTGTTACTAACTTCTGTCCACCTAACTTAATTTACCCGTCTTGCCAATGGGACTCTGCACACGTGTTCGACCCATTCACACTCGCCTGGCGACCTTCTCACAGCGTGCCGCCTCCGCTATTTTAAAGGTTCGCATAGAGAGCAACGTGCTTGTAGATTAGTGACCGTCCCACTAAAACGTTCGTTGCTTTGGTCACGGGCATGTCTCCCTTGATGTGGTGGTTAACATCCCTACAACGAGTGGTTTTAGAGCCTCTATGATGCGGCAGTGCACGCGGCGTACTCCGACTCGCGGATATCTTCGGTGTGAACGAAGCATCGACTGCCTCCCTTGCGCCTGCCCATTTGCCATCCCCTTGCTTGTTGACATATGTATATTTGGCATCCTTCCCCTTGGGTACTCAAACCAAAAGAACCTTTTTGATCCGCTAACAACTTTGAGCGCGGTCCTTCGGCCAGAATACGAGTCTTCGACATTTTAGCGTCCTCCTCATGTTGCTAGCCACGAGAGTGTGAAGTATGCGGAACTAAACCTCAGCACACGAAAGAACGGCAATGGAAACTCCCAAGCAACTTTCGTCCCACCCAGACCGCCCAAAGTTTCCTTCAACAGTGTAGTATAAGACGAGGTACCATAAAGCTATTTGAGGAACGAAGCTTTTGGCCCGTCAATTTCCATATTCAGGTCTTACTGTCTTTTCAGCATCATGTTGTCCATCTTTGTGCCGCCGGGTCCACGATGTCCTTTCTCCCAACGATTGTACCATGCCTGTTCTAGGTAAATGTCCTATAACTTGCTCCAACCTGCATATTAGCTGCCTTACGGTGCTGTTTGTCGACCAGGGACCATTCTTGTTTTTCGAAGGGTTCCGGTCCGCGGTCTTCAAGGCTTTACCTCAGTATATGTTTGTCACTTACCACTGAATGCATTTCACTTCGCTCTGTTCATTAGCGTCATATTTCTTTATATGGATCCGTTTGCATTTGTTTGTTAGAAGTGCACTGAGAATGAATGGTTGCATTACAAAGGCGCCGCATTGTGCTTAGTGTTTAGTCCCAATAGCTTGTCCACGAACGAACTGCATTCATTTAACGAAACGTGCCACGTGTAAAAGAAGTAGGCGCATGAAGCCGTTGGATTGACAAATCACATGAACCGTCATTACAGGTCGTTTTAGTTCTTTTTTACGTGGCCAGTGGCCGGTCTTGCTAAACTGGCATTGACAGTAGTGTTCGGAACCCGTGCCCATTTAACGGCCCGTCCCCGTTCCCGTTTTTCACGGCACGGGGAACGGCACGGGAGGGGGTAGCACGGGAACGGGGAACGGCACGGGAGGGGTCCAGGAACGGCTGCCGTTCTTGGACCCGTTTTTACCTCAAAATTACGAATAATCCTAAGGGGGACGCTTTGGTGAAGAAAAAATTCCCAAAAGCATGCATATTTTGTACAAATTTTTTACTTTTTTTCTAAATTTTCCATTGTTTCGTCTTTTCTACCGCTTGAACCACGATACGTTAAAACCTAATGGCCAAAATGGCTGCTCTGATGAACTTTTTCTAGAAAATATGCCTTTTTGGGCGTATTTTTGGTTTGGAGAACGGGCACAGGTAACGGGCCGTTTTTTTGGCACGGGAACGGGGAACGGCACGGGAGGGGGTAGCACGGGAACGGGGAACGGCACGGGGGGGGGGTCATACCGAACACTAAATGACAGTAGGTATACGGCAAATACCACGTTCGCCAAATCTGCTTCGCGCATGACACATGACCCGATGGAAGAAGGCTAGAGCTTGTCATCCGTGCCACGGGACGGGCCGAGCCGTCCGAGCCCTCCTGAGGACGGAACGGCACGGCAGGAGTCAGAACGGGCCGTTTTAATCCGAAAATAACGTTCATTTTTGCACGGAGGTGTTACGTGGGGGCAGAGGAAGGGCTGCTTGCTTGCTATAGCGAGCCGGCCATCACATACTTTCCGTAGCGGGCAGGAAGGAGTCTTTATGCCCGAGAATGGGCCTAGAGGGTTTTCGGTATGAAGAAGCCGAAAGTAACGTCCGTTTGCAAATTTAGCGTCGTTATGTGAGCTTGCTATGTTTCCAATTTTGACATTTGGCTAAGTGAGTGCCATACCGCTATGCGCATTCCCTCGCTCTATGTGAATGGTATACCGCTATCACGCCGTTGTGTGTCCTTTAGCAGCCTTTGAAAAGTTATGCAAGGGCTGGGGTTCAGCCTTAGCGGTCCACCTTAGCCAAATTACTATACACGAAGGTTGAAATCTCGTATGAAGCTTCGTATGTTTAATCTTGATGACTTAGTAGTTGGCATGTCTTTGAACAAACTACATTGTTGTTAACCAGAGTGCCAGCTTGCAAGGTTTTGTACGCACCCCCTTTTGAAAAGAAACTTAGGTATGACAATTTCATATGGCTCTGCAGTCGTTTTTTGGCAGTGAAGTGCTTCCATTCACGTTCTGAACAAAGCGATCTGTTTCTGACGAGCTAACTTTCAGCTGGACCTAGTCCTGGATTGTGCGGCTTTGCATGGGCAGTGCGAGGGGATTTCGATGAGGGAGCGGTTCCGAATTTTGGTGGGAGATGATTACAGTAAATAAATAGGACTGAAAATTAGTTCGCTTGTCCTCCCGCATTCTCCTAAACCGTTTGGATGCGGGCCGCCTTTCGGCGGGGTCTGGCTACGCCACGGACACTGTATAGTGGTTTCATAAAGATTTATTATAAATTTGTCTTCGATTTTCAAGTAATTTTGACTGTAATGCAGATTGTGGTAAATTACAGCGTGAAAGAATCAATCGAGGTATAGGCACATACAACAGAGCTGATCATGATTGAAGAGGCACCGTAGAAAGAACTAATCGTGGGAGTCTGCAGAAACGTGCAAGGAATGAAGCATCACAAGCGTCGAATCGAAACTACATTATTCCATGTCACCGGCACGCGAACTAGGACCACCCTTTAGAATCGTGGAATCGTAAGCGCTGTTCGCGGAATGGGCCAATGAAGGAACCGGTGATCCCAGAAGCTCGAAACGACCGTTCGAAGTTTCAGCTGCTTCCGCCGTTGACAGGTACGGCGTCTGCTGAAGAATATCGAAGAAGCTGTCACCAGAACGCGGCGCATTGCCGCAAATTTGCCGGGTGCACGTGTCGAGCGAAGCTCCATGCGCGACTAAGAGGACACTTCCTGAAATAAAGGTGGTTCCTCTACACAGCGCGTGGCGTGCTAAACTTACCATTAGGATTCTGTTCTAGTGTCCTTCTAACGACGGCGTATGAACGGTCGTAGTACTCCTCCAATGATTCAGCGAGCTTTAGCTCACTAGCTTGATAGAGTGGATGATATGCCTTATTCACGGGATAACCTGCGGAGATCGCTTCGTCAGCCGTGAGCCACGACGGACGCCCGTCCCGGCAGAATCGCATCCATTCGAACAGTCCCGGTTCAACTCGTAACAGAGACTGACTGTCGTTCATGCCTTAAAGTTGTCATCACTTTACCGGCTCGATGAATGGGTGCAACATCAACCTGATTTGTGTCCTTGTGTGGGTTTGGAAGGAGCTTACCCTTGAGTATGCCGATAGCCGTTTGAATGCATCTTAACGACGGAGAACAGTAGACGGCCGCAAATTTCATGCCTTTATCGCGAAATGCTCTGCCTAAACAAGGTTTTTAAACAGGTTTCTTTATTGAATGGTTACGAACCGATAAGTTTCGCCTGCAGATATCCAATCTCCGTTAGCGGAGTGTCACCTTTGAAACCTTCTGGTCCTTCGTGCCGCTTCGGCAAGTTCCGCGGCATGTTGAGGTTGAACGGTCGATATCGTCCAGCATCGTCGAATGCTCTCCTGATCCAATGCGTACCGGGAGTGTTGAACACGAAGTCGCATCTCTCACCGTGCCTACAAGGATATTCACTAAACTCGTCACTGCTCCAAGCCTTACCGAACGACGACAACCTTACGCCTGTTAGACATCCTGACAGCTTCGACGACGATTCATTGAGTGGGTCCGTGCAGTCATTACAATCGTTCATTAGTGACTTGCGCGACACTATGCCAGAGCACGGCTCAAACGCTAAGCGCAAGAATTCGAGGAATGCTAGAGTAGATCCAATGGTAAATGTGAATGCAAGCTGAAAACCAGTTTCTTTGCTGGATCAGTGTTAAGCTCTTGTTTCATAGAGGTCTGGAGAAGTTGTTAAACAACCAGTGCTTGGAAAGGGATGCAGTTTGCAAAATAAAGCCGTGTTTGAGTATTAAAGGACTAGGACTGTCCTTGAGGGAGCCACCTACGTTGCAGCTACGGCGCGTTTAATCTTCTTGGTCCAACTCACGATTTGTAGTTTGCCACGAGCAGAACTGCCAAAGTGTCGCGTAACATACCCCCTACAAACGTCGCGGATGGCCCGGCGCTAATACTGCTTCTGCATAATGTTCTCTCTCTGAACGCTTCAGTGCCAACAAAAGCCATAGCGTCGCTTGTGAGGGTTAAACGGTTTAGTCTTCATATCAAGCTGCGACGCATGATTTACGACTTGACGTGATCATGCTTCAGAGATCCCGTCATGGAGCGCGCTCCATGACAAAATGCAAACCACGGGTGGGGTTTTACGAGTAACACGGTCGGAAACCACTCTATCAGACGCGATAAGATCTCCGCCTTGTGAGGCTCTTCACGGACGGTGATTCGTTTGGGTACGAGGCCGTCACGGAATCGCATACGCAGGCGTCCTCGCGACTCGCAAAGCTGGACTGCGTCTATTACTGCTGTATAAACTCCCCACCAGCCCCAGACAAGCGTCGTGATTGCTGAGTCTAATAGGGTGAAATTCGAGATTTCTCTCTACGGTTATTCTTTACGACACGGGAAGCCCTGCAACCATATGTCAGCTGCCATGACCCCACGAATTAGCATATCTTGAGCGTTAATCCCGTCAGATTTCATGCGGCGTATGTGAATAATTTATGTCGTCCAATGAGTCGCCATTTCAGTCGAGTTGTACTCCATGCAGTAGGTCGCTTACTTCTAGTTGCTAGTAATTGCTATGACTACTTCGTGCTTATGCTAGCTTGCATGTTTCCTTGCTAACCAAGCGAAACATCGTGATATTACTCTAAGCCCCGAAAATTAACTGCTATTACCCCATAGTTGCAGTGTTTTGCTGTGTAGAAAGGTCACCGAAGTCACTCGTGAGAACCACGCGAGCTCCGTAGCGGTTATTTCCCACAGCGGGCGACCCGTGTAAGGTTTGCAATAACTGCTGCGCGATGTAGTTCTCTTCTTGGGCAAACTAACTGACCGAAAGTGGACTGCAGCGCGGCGGCAGCGGTGCATGCGCGACGCGCAGCCCGAAATGTGCAGATCCATCTGCGCGAGTCGAGGCGGCCGAGGAGGAAGGAATTACCCGTCTTCAGCATGGTCGGCGTAAAAAGAGGACACTCTCAGCCGCTTTAGACCGACGTTTCACAAAAATCTTCCTTGACTCGATGCAAGGCGTCGCGACGCTCCTTCCGCATGTCCGAGCATCGTGTTCGCCTCCTCACTCTCCACTCGACTGATGGCTGCCTTTTGGGGCTAAGCCCGAAGCGAGTTGCATGCAGTGTTCAGGCTCCCATATGTGTCCCTTCCGCGTGCGTGTAATCACTGCAATTTGCCTTCGCTCCTTCTGTACTCGCATTTTCGTCGGCATCTTTGATGAAGATCGTCAGGGGATGGCCCTCGACAGAACTCCGTTGACCGGCGCGCCGAACACTTCGCACTTGTTTCTCGTCGGGAACAATGTTCGAGTGCGCGTAATTACCCAACTATTAACCTTGGACACGCACCATTCTTAGAGATTGTCCCCTTCGTCGCGCGCTTTTGTTCTCGGACCGCAAGTCGCATTCATGCGTTGACCGCACCGTACTATCCCCACGAAATGGACGGCATTTTGTCGTCCATTACGCGCAGTTCGATTCCGGGCGTGTATGAGCCGGTACTGTTCGTTTCGTTTGATTTTACTTCTCTATCAGGCTGGTTCCTCTCACGCAGAGTATCCGTTACGCAAAAGGCGCATAATCACATTAAGCTGTGACCTTCGCCCATGACGTCAGCTGCGGGAGCCAAGTGGATGGCATCGCACGGAGACGGTTTCCGCTCCAGTCCGATTGCTAGTCCTTGAAACATTTTCGAGACGACGACGATGCGACGCGAGGCTCGTGCCCCATGGCGGCGACTCGTACAGGACCATCAGCGACAGCTGTTCGCCGCATGCGTAACCCTAACGCGCACATTTATCTCATGCGTCTATTGCGCAACATTCGCTGTCTTAATTCGGCTCGTATTTCATGAGTCATCCGCGTCCGCTAGCCGGGGTCACTTAGTGCCAACGTCGGAGACGGAAACCGGCTGCTGTTTACCGTGACCAGCGGGTCAAATTTTAGCTGTCCGTAATCAGGGTGGCAGGCAACATGGCTTTGTCAAAAAGTGTTTTGTGCATCAGGGGGTAACTCAACTTCGCCTTTTTCGGGTTGGAATGATTTCTGATTAAAAGTAGTAACAACTTTGGTCACTTTAGTGAATTTTTGGGTGTCATGAACCGCCAGCATGGTCAACAGCCGTCTAAGGCTTCCGTATCCTTTCGAAAGCCTTCTTCCTAGCCCTCTTAGCGCGATGACCGGGTCAGGCATTTATTATTCTAACTCGTTTCGGGAGGCGTTTATCCCTCGCCCACCCACCTGTTCCGTAAGTGACCGCTCGCTGTTGGTCCGCAGCTAATTACACCAACCCCTCTGTGCCATGCCGTTTTCCGCGCAGCGCTTTATCCGCTAAATATCGTCCTCCGGAGCCGGCATCATCCGGCATCGGATCCAACACAATTTCTAATGCATTGTGCTGGTAAACTTTGCATGCGGCGGCTCATCCCGGGCGTTTATTATCGCTTCATTCATGCATTCCGAACCGCGCGATAGAGTCGTGGACGACTTTCTCCTCGGGGAACGCGCGCCTCCATTGAGTGCGCGAGATCCGTCGTAAGATTTCGACGACTTACGGACCCGCCGCTTTTGGCGGTATTAGTCGCGTCGGTAATGTTTTGCAATGCAGCGGCGAAGATGGCCTCTACTGACTGCTTGCACGGGCATTGATGGCCCGGCCTGGCCGGTCAGTCGGAAGCTTTGTCCGCCACTGAGCCCCTTGTGGACGGAGGTGAGGACCGTCTCAAGGGCTCTTGTAGCTGAAGCAACGGAACAGAAGTGGCTCGGCGTTCTCCCACGAGCTTCTTCCTCAGCGCGCACCGGTGGGTGGGTGGTGGCGGTGGAAGCACTCCGCGATCATCCCACCCATTTAGCGCTGCTTCGCACCGCCGCGCGACACTGTTTGTGCGTCGTTGTCGCCACCGCTCCAGCGTGCCACGCGTGTCGTCGTCCTCTTCTCAAGCATTCAAATATTTGTATTGGCACCTTGCAGGTGACCTCGTCATTATGCAAATCGGTCGCGCGCGGCCGGTTGAAACAGCGCCCGCCAGGTTGTTTACCGCTAAGAAACTCCGCGTCGATCGCCGTGTTTTACAATTACGATTATCGGCTTTTAACGTACTAACGGTTCCGATCATTGCTAGGAGGCCGTGCATGCACCTGTAAGAGACGACAGTCAGTAGAAGGCCCTTCTTAGCACGGACACCTTTAGTCTTTCGCGCTCTGATTTGAGACCTACGCTTCACAGTAGGTTCTTCTCTGCATCGTTGTGATGTTAGCATTTTTGTTCCGATGGCACACGACCCTGCGAGGTCTTGTGTTTTTCTAAGATGATGGCACGGTGACAGGTCATTCTCGCGCGCATTCACTGGGGCTTGTATGCATTTCTGGGACCGCTGACCCGTCCGCTGAGGACAATGATCCATGGGGGTTCATGCGGGCTCAAACATCCTTCCAGCCCATTGGGCTGTGTGTGTGAGTGACCTCTATCGCCCCCTTATTCATGCTCGGATCTGCGACGTCGTCGCCATCTTTACCCGACCGACGGATGTCAATAACGGAATGAATCCTCGTGCAGGCAGAGGAAAGAACAGCATACTATTTGTCCGGGATGTGTTTTCTTGAAGACGCGACGCATTCGTTCGCGAGATTAGTATACTTCTTGCTCGATCCCCTGGCGAGTCCCGTTAATCGCGCGGCGGCTTGTTCGTGCGCCGATTGCATTTGTCGCATTAGTCCGAATTATGAAAGCAATTACAGTCGTGTTTGCTTTAGAACGCGCATCCAGCCATGGGGCAACAGCTGCGGCTCTTCATGCTCGTAGCTGCTTCGCTATGGCTCGGTAAGTGTACAGTGCACCGAATGCGTCACTAGGAATCTTTTCGAAGTATAAACCTACGTCTAGGATACAAGCGAGCTAACATTTTAAGGTGGACGTTTTCTCACCCTACTTTTGATCTCTAGAATGCGCCGCCGACTCAATGTCTGCAAGCTACGATGCAGCCTACGGCGTATTTCTTGGCCCATTGTCCAGCCTGCTAGACGGCGACGTCGAAGGCAAGGCGTATATCGTCAACGACACGACCCTCCAACTTGTGAACTTCACCTTCAATGGCAAAGCGTCCGGTAGGTGCTTCCTCGCGTGCTGCGCAGTGTCCTCAAGTCTGCGAATGACATTGTCAAAATTTGCCTTAAATGTTCGGGACGTGCGCATAATGCGCTGCCGCTCTCGAAGTGCGCTGTGAATGAAGAGCGGTTGTGTGGTGCGAAGCCGCAAGTGTCCCACTTGGGTTCAATTCCATTAAACCGTCAAGGTCTCATGGAGATTCCCGCCTTTCCGATGCGCAAAGGCGATGCCGCCTTTGCAATCCGCGCGCCTTCGAACATCTGTCACGGAATCGCAGGGATTTACGCCCGGGCAAAGAAAAGTGCGGTGCTGGGTCAGCGCCGCAAAGGATCCGTCGTCGTGGCGGGAGAAAAAAGCCACACCGGCTCGGAGGGCGCACCTCGCCTCATTAACATCGACCCAGTGTCGCAGCCTGGGATCCAGTCTGGCGTACACCTCACCGGAAACCAATTACCTCACATTTACGTTGTCTAATAGGTGTGAAAGCTTCCGGCCCGCAAGCACTTTACCGCAATTAGCGCCACTCTTCGTGCGGTGAAAGTTTGAAGAGCTTACAGTGCGAAGAGTTTGCGGATTGCTCAAATAGGAAACCTGGTGTATCCTTCTTGAGTATCAAGCAATAAACAAAGTGCAAAAGCATCGAATGGCACTATTGGCGGGTTATGAAAAAGCGTACGGAATCCTTCAGAGTAGAAGATGTGAAGTTAGTGGGCTTCTGACCGCTAGTACACACGAGTCCCCTCATGCCGCCAAGAATCTAGGTTAAAAGTGCTGCGCCGCGTCGTTTTGGCAACCGCGGCACGGGCACGGATTGCCGTGTATTTTATGCCGTGCCGTTCTTAGCACAAAATGCATGGCATTTTTGGCTCACTGCACGGTCTACGGCACGGTGCTTTTGCATCACCACTAATATAGGTAGCTCAGGCGTTTCGGATGGTGTCGTATCAGCGGTATGCAAATGTTCGCGTTTAGACGTCTACTTCTGGTTGGACAAAGGTGAGACGCCCACAAAGGATGGATTCAAGGTCTCTACTTATGAATTCGGGTAAGATAAATTGTAGCGTTGACCATCGTCACATTCTTGTGGTTTCAGAATAACGCCTCTTGGGCAGTACGACCATGTGCCACGAGTGGTTCTGAATCTGCCGAGCCAGCAGAAGGTGTCTGCGTTTCGAAGTCTCTCGCTTTATGACCCTATCAAGGACGTAAGTTCGTTCCTACGGTACTTAGATCAGCAGAATTTCAGAAGAACTACGGTGGCGTTGCTATCCCGGAGACTGCGCTAGTTCCGAAATCACAGTTTCTCGGCAAAGAACTCTTTGGCAGCCGCTACTCCGTCGGTTCTGGCCCAATCCTCATCGTCGATCGACGCACAATCAAAGTGTTCGGGTTCACCTTCGAAGCCGACAAGGCCCCAGGTTACCGGTTATAGGCCTACCTAAATAGAATGTTCGGTGTTCAGATGGGTACTTTTTCGTTGGTAGAGGACCGAACGTCGCACACGACGAAGGCGTGAAGGTACCCATTCGTGGCCGCGATACGCCGGACCTGTATGTTTGACGGGTATTCGTTAAGTTCTAAAATATGTGCTTTAGCATAACACCCATGAGCGAGCGGTATCGAGGAGGTCAAGACATTATCATCGACTTGCCTGAAGGTGAGATTGCTTTCGTAGAGCGGACGATCATGCGGGTTCCTAGGCTACGACATTGATCACATCGACTGGCTCTCGATCTACTGCTACAAGTTCCGCGTGGACTTCGGCCATGTGCGCATCACGAACGTTTCGCAGTTCATCCCTCCCTACGTGCCTCCGCAAAGGAGGGTATGCCTGGTGAACTAGGATGCCAGTCATTAATTCGACTTTTAGTTTGACGACGTCAGTGAAGCTCAGCAAGGCGCCTGGCAGATGAACGCTCTCTTGGGCACACCGAAGCGGCAAAACTTTACCTTCCAGCTTGGCCCGCCAGGAGGCAAGCGCGGATATCTCGTATGTCCTTCTTTTAACAAATCCTTCTTTTCGTAAACTTCACGTTACAAGAATTGATTCAGGCAAACGCACGATTGCGTCCATCTTCCAACGTGTGGTACGTAAACGGATACATGGACGAACCTCTACCTTAAGCGAGGCATCACTTACACCTTCATGTAAGTGACAGAAAGCAGGTCCCGAACTGACGCTCTCGGCTTTAGCATAGAGGGTGGCGACAACCGTTCGTCTACGGACTTCTACAACCCACTTTACGTGTCGGACGATCCGTTCGGTGGCTATGCCAAGTTGACGCCGGACGAACAACAAGTACGAAGCAGTCTGGATACACCGCCATATCATACTTCTTTAGAAGGTTCGCCTCTTCGCTCCAAGTGATCCATCCTCTGCCGTTGGTCGTCTCTGCATCTGGAGGTCAACGTCGACCCCGGAAGAAGCGGATAGGTTTGAGAGCTTCGTGGACTTCAAACACACCCTGAGGTTGGAATGCGACGAAGCTGGAAAACCACACGTTTTTACCTTCACCCCGGACAAAGGCACGCCCGATACGCTGTTCTACCAGGTAAAAGAGAATTGCCGCTGAGGCCCCTAATAAACCACTTGTTCAGAGCTACGGGAACTTCAACATGGGCCAGCGCATCTACGTCGTCGACGAGATCCCCGAGAATCTGGAAGACTTCTCCGAAGAACCGTATCAGTACAACGCGTGGTCAAAGCTCAACAACCTCCAGTTGGAGAAGCAGTCGTCGGCAGGTGTCGCGTTAACGCTATCCGCTGTCATGCTACCACTTGTCCTTCTAGCGATTCTCATTCGGTGATCTGATACCATCGTTCACATTCCTTCTGTGCCCATTCCTTTCTGGGCCCTATAGAGCTTTTCATGCAGAAACAATGAAAGATTGTCAAACTTTAGCATTTGCAAATAAGAGATTTTGCAAAGCGCCGCACATTTCACTGAAGTTTGCAAAAGATACGATTCAGACCACTGCCGCTTACATCAACTGCCCTGCTCGATTATTCACATGGTCTAACTGCCATTGTTGTATGCTGCCCATTTCCGCCTTCTGGCAAACATATTTGCTGGCTAGCGCCAGTATTATCATGTCGATCTCGCTTGATCACTTATCGTCTTAGTGTACGTGCGTTGATGTTGTTAATATGGAAGAAGCTTCTTCTCAGAAATAAACAGGTTCACTACGATGCTGGGCTTAAGCAGCCTGGAAGAGTACAGCTTCAAACTAGCATAAGTAGACCCGTTAATAGCGGCAGCAAATTGCATTAAAATTTATTTCAAGAGCCATCCATACCATGTTAGAGTCTACGTACACATACTTCTAGGTAGCAAGGGGTAATAGCTGTTTACACGGTTTCGTATTGTAGACTAGGTGCGCATACACAGGAAGCGGGTCCGGTAACGGAAAACGGGGAACGATGGACATTTTGCCTTACGGTCTTATTTTGGGGGTGCGTTCCGGCTCACTTCCATCAAAGAAAGATGCAAACATGATAAAGGTAGCGTGGGCGGAAGACGAGCAGTTTTACAGATACGAAGCGCAGGCTATGCGGCAGGTAGATTGTCGCATATCTGCTAGAAAAAGAAAGCCTTTACAGGCACTTCAAACGCGAATAAAACAACTTTAGGGCAAAAGATTTCCGATAAAACCGTGTGCTCGGGGCAAAGCTAGCATGCCAACGTACGCAGCCTGGCTAAGATAAAGCTGGGTTCACGAGGGGAAAGAGTAAGTGAGGTGTACGCTTCGTGACAAGCTAGAATCTGGAATTCGGGAAAGACCGTCGCGATCTGGAATGGTTGGCGAGGCTCCGACTGACACTTCACTCGGTGCCGTGTAGCAGCTGCGAGTAGTTGCGCTGGAAGTGGTGTCGGCTGGCGAGGTCCACGAGCAGCGATGCACTGCTCATGCTCGCGAGGTCCATTGTGGACGTAGCCGAGGCGGAAGACGGCGGTGATGTGTCCATGCCGTCGAAGTTATCCGGGGTCCACGGCGACTGAACGGCGGAGCGCTGCTCGTCGGTCGATGCAGAAAGTTTCCTCGCGTCATGGCCCTCGACAGCGACTTGTGTGGGAGCAGGACTGCTGCCGTCGAGCGGACCGTTTCCTTGACGGCCCTTCATGATGTTCTTGTACTCGGTTATTCGCACTTTCTTGCCGTCCACCATGCACGTGCGTTTCGGTCGCGGTCTAAAAGAAGGTCGTAGCTAGCAGGAACCCACAGTTCGTCGCATACCTATAGCGGTAATCCGGATGCTGCTCCATGTGGAGCTTGGACAGGCGTGATTGCTCCTCGTAGTAGGGTTGCTTCTCCGCGTTGCTCATGTTCTTCCAACGCGAGCCTGAAGAGTAGGTAAACATAAGCAAAAGTATGCGAAGCCTCGACATACCGAGAATCTTCGAGATGTTGCTGTTGTGCATGTCCGGACAAGCCTTCAGGATCTTACGACGCTCGTCCCTCGCCCACACCATGAACGCGTTCATCGGGCGCTTTATGTGGTTCGGTGATTTCGGTGCGCTCAAACGGACGGTTGTCGTCACCGTTGGCGTAGTTGCGGATCCATTTTCGCTGTTAGCACTACCACGAGGAGTGCTCTTTCCGGACGAGTTGTTGCACGTGCTCTCAGGGGTAATATTCCGGGCCGACGGAACACGAGTGGAGTCGATACTAAAATGAAGCCATACACGCGTTGTGCTTAGCTATTTTGTTACGTACCTTTCAGGCTTGACCTTGCTCAAGTTCAGCGGCGAATCTGAACCGGGACGACTGCGTTCGAAAGCCGCTTCACCATGCATGAACGGCGGCTTCGTACCGCACAACGAGGGCAGGTTGTGGAAGAGACCACCACCGGTAGCAGAAGCCGCTGCTGCAGCCATGTTCGTTGCCATGAGCATCGCCGGATGGTTGAGCATATCGTAGGACCCGGCTGAAAAAGAGGCTCATAGGGTGAATGCAAAGCAATCGACGTACCATGGGGCAGTAGGAAGTTTAGTGCCCCACTGTTTCCACCAGTGGCTTGCAAGACGTTTGCCATAGCTAGCAGACGCTGCTGCTGCTGTTGGGTTTGCTGTTGCTGGAAGAGCAGCTGCTGACGAAGGATGAACTCATCGAGGTTCGAACCAGTGGACATCTTCTGCAACTAGTCCGTCATTAGCTTCATTCACCCGCTGTTGAACCTACGTGTACTGGTGACGTCTGTCCGGACTCGATATCGTTCTTCACTGGTTGCCGGTCGATGCTCTCCTCTTTCTCCTCCTCCGCTAGTACGCGTTCTTTGATAAGCTCGATCTGAATGGACGTTTTTAGAAAATGCACAACAAGGGAAATGGAATGTGGTCCTAACTGATGCCGCACCTGCTTGATCAAGCCCTGCAGAATCCTGAGCTTAGCACTTTTGGACTGTGCGGTGTTGAGCACTTCTCGAAGTACACTGCCCTCTACGAGTACGGTGCAGCCGTGCTCCGTCTGCGCGGTGATATCGGAGAGCTCGTTCGGCGACAGTGCGGAAGAACCAGATGTACTAAAATTCATAACTGTAAACGCGTAGAGCAACGTCAACCGATTCAATGGAGACTGATCGCTGCATAGAATGCTCAGGACTGATTTGGTCTCTCACGGGCAGTCTGGATGCCCGGACAGCTCCGCGGGTTGACTGTCCACTTAGGGTGGAACGTCGGAAACGAACGCTGATAAGGGCGAATAAAAGGACAATCCGTAGTGGACAATTCGAAAGGTCTCGTGAGCGATGGACTGGCACTACAAGGAAACTGTCTGATTACTCGTGGTCAGGCACGTCGGGAAACAAACATGTTTGTATAGTGAGCGGGTTTGCTAATGAGCGAGAGGTCTAACATTGTCGCCCAATCACCCAAACCACGTTTAACCTAGCCCTGAAGGGTAACTTGAATTAAGCTGAAGTCAAACCTAAAATGAACTGCGCCTTTTGTGACGATCTAAGCTAAGTATTTCGCAGGATTTCGCAAGATGTTACTAGCCTAATAGGCAAACTACCGCTGCGACAAAATCAAATCAGTTTACGCAGAAGGTGGCTGTACGTAACAGTCAACGGAATCGGTTTAAGCTTGCCGAAGCATCGGCATACACGATCGCCGTGAAGGTCAAGGTAACCAAGTTATTGTCGGTCATGACAAAGACAACCACCGACTAAAGGCATGCTGATAAGCGAGCCAAACGGTCACTTTCTTATCATCGTGCATGACCAGTCGTCTGACCGTGGTATTGGGCATTTACGACTACGGATCAGTACTGCTAGTCGCAATGCTAGTACACAGACGCTTACCTTGTGTGCTGCGAGACGTTGGAGCCGTTCGACTTCACCGATGCAGTCGGCCCCAGCGGGCTTGCGACAGAGTTCTCTGGCGAACTTGTGCGACGATCGTCAGCCGGATTGATGGACTAAAGTAACACGAACGTGAATCTCTTTAAGCAATAGTACACGCCTCATATCAACGAGAAACTGCCTACCTCATCGTCGTTAAGTCGCGGTTTCTTGGTGAGCCCACTGGCGAAAGAATGCATTACGTCTTCTTCGTTTGGCACGCGAAGACGCAGTGGCATTTGGCGGATTTCGTGATTGGCGAGCATTTCTGCGTCCTCCTTCTCAGCTTCTGAGCTAGACGTCGTGGGCTTGCAGCAATGAGATTCCACAAGCGTCGATGTGTGACCTTCGGGCAGGTGGAGAGTCGACTTGTCCGTTGATACGGACGTGGAGGTGTCGCCTGCGGGACTAGTGCTTCTTAGACGTAGTGGTGTAGCCTTTCGACGACTTGACATACTAAAGTGTGTGATGTAGGAGTTGGCTTAGGAAGTCACGATGCGCAAAATAGTAGCGTATGCGGAGAAGAAAAAGTGAGGCTGAGGTGTATAGCCTGTGGTGCACCTTCCAGAAGCCATGTAAGCTTAAAAATACTTAAAGACTGGAGGCCATAGAGTTTGGGTATTGGCACTGCCTGCTCGGTGCCACCACCACCGTAACGAGGCAAAAGTTAGAGCCAGGTTATAAGCAGAAGTCGGATGAGAAGGGAGATGGATGTAGTGGAAGATAATGGACTAATGAGCGCCATATCGTGCGTGACAAACGACCTTTTAACGCCGCTGGCCGCATAATGAGTGAGAGTGGAATTGGAGAACATGTCCAAACTTGAACAAGAAGCCGCAGCGGATGAGTGCCCGTGCTCGTCGTCGGCGGGCCCGCTAGGCCGGATATCCGCCGTTGTGCGAATCCTCGCAGTATTCGACGCGGGCTGCTACCGTAGACGCGCGCCTTATGAATAAATAAGTTTTCGTGTGAAGCAGCAAGCGCCGTGTATCCCATCCGCCCGACTGTCTGAGAATCTTTTCGCGCATAGCCTACCGGAAATCGGCGGCCGTGGGCCATCTCCACCTCTCCGTGCGTTGTCCAGGTGATTACCAGCAAGGTGCAGGACGCGCGCCAAACCGCAAGGAATCAGCGGCCATTAGACTCCCGCTGAGGCTATTGCCTAATCGCGTCTCTGTGAAGTCGGCTCTTCGGCGCGCCTCCTCGCGCCCGGAGGACTGTCATCGGAAGTCCGTGACGCAGCGAACAAGCGCGTCGGCTAAGTGACGAAATAGGCGTTCTACGACATGGCTGGCCAGTGGATAAAGTGCAGTTCTGAGGACTGCGAACGGTTAAGGAAAGTGTTGAGAAGAACTTAGACAAGCGCGAGGCGGGCGAAAATAACCTCGGTGATTCCCAGGAGCGGAACAATTCCGTTCGAAAATATGTTAAGAGCAAACGCGCGCGTATTCCACGTCGGGCATTGTCTCGCCGTCGAAGATAGCCCAGGGAATGGGTATCGGCCGGCGCGCCCTTAAAGACACTGCTCAATAGCGCAAGACAATGGAGACGTGGAAGACAATGGCGCGAACGGAATACCGCCCTTATAGTTCCCACGATGATGGCGCTGCATTAAACGGCTTACTTATTTTCGCAAGCGCGGAACGACTCGTATCGCTCGTCAAGTGTCCAGATGGAAAGTAGCGGAATTTCCGAAGCACAATCCCAACAATGGCTTATCAGTCACGTACAGCCGGCCGACTGAAGGGATGAGACTTCCTGCGAGAGGAGAAAGTTCCGTACAAAAAGATCTGTTGTTCTTTCCCTGAGCCGACGGAAGGCCTTCTCGACGCTCATGCGTACATACAAAGCCTGTGATATTACAGCGCCGCACTGTCCATGACGGCTTGTGCAATGCACTAGCAATGGCCCGTAAGCTTAGCGGAGAAAACCGAAGGGCCACTGATCGCCATAAGTCAGGGGATATAAAACGTTTGCCTTCGAGTTGAAACAAAAGCGACTTCGACGAGTGTGAGGGAGCTAAAGAACGACCGCTGCTAAGACTCTGCAACAGATGGGGTTTACTGGTGCGTGGGAAAGCGGGCCCACCACCAGTCGGGAACGTAGTGGCCATTTAATGACCGATCACTAACAAAACATCCGGAATCCGATGCGTCACACATTGTTGGTATCAAGTCAAGCTCTAATGCGGAGGTGTGAGTTTAACTCAAGGCTACGAGCATGCGCCGTGAACAAAGTGTGTTTCAGACACATAAGTGACTTGTGGTCGCTAAAGGGGGCAGAAGGCGCTCGGCGCGTACCGCAAGGTGACGTAACGGGCAGCTAACTGACTGCCGTTTAATGAACAAGTGCGCAAAATAAACAAAGGGTGGCGAGCCCTTTGTTGTCGGCACGGCATCGGAAGGGCAAAGCTGCGCCACCCCGAGCGCAGGGCACGATGTGCGCTGCGCGGTGGCGGCGATCAGCCGCAGAAGAATGGCGCACTCTCTAATTTATTTCTACACGCTTACGCTTAGCATTAGCGGCAGCAGCTGAAGTCAATTGTTCTCGCGCGAGCCCATTGTGCCGGGCCGCTGAGCTGCCTCCATGAGAAAATGCCAAACACTCCGTTAATACTTTTAATGAGCTCCTATAAAGCGCTTTGCCGCTTTACCCATTCATCGCGCCGTAAATAGCAGCTTCCCCGTCTTTTGTCTCGAAACGCGCGTCCGTAACACAATAAACCGGCTCGGAAGGGGGAGAGCGTGGATGAGAATCTCTTAAAGACATCGGTTCTAGGCGAGACTTATAAGGTGACCAGTAGCTGGGCATGGCCTAGCTAGGGAAAGGACAAAGTAGTGGCCTACGCCTCTGTTTTTTAGAAGAACCATTATCGTTTTTGTAACATTCAGGTTCGGGGACGCGCAGCTTTCACTTAGAAGGGACTTCTTAGGATCGCCGCCGAGCGCGGCATGGCGACTACTCCTATTAGGATCACTTGGCCGGTGGGAGGCGGTAAGGCTGTCGAGTGCGTAAGCGAAGCGCCCGTCGCCCGAAACTTCCCATTTGTCCGCTCACTGACAATGACATTTGTTCGCCATGTGGCAGAACCTATTATCATGAAGTGCCCTAAGGACATGGACAAGAAGGGGCCGAGTTGACATCGAGTGCGTCGGGCGAATCAACGTAGGAACCCTCAAGTAGGGGACAAAGCTTAATGTCCTCCCGGGAAATGCGGCATCATTGAGACAACGGCCTCGCGGCCGGACGGCACCGCCAAAATAAACGGAAGTTGCGACGGGTTTCCCTTGATGCGTGCCCAAATTCCAAGCCATTTCGTCAATGACTTTACTGCCGTGAGGGCAGGATCGCAATGATAACCGCTAAGGTCATGCTAGGCCGGCCCCTAAGATCCTCCTTGATTCGATTTGGCGCTAAGAAATTGACCTTGAGTGGTCGGCAGCTTAATATGAAAGCGACTGAGGAGCCGATTAGCTTTGTCGGGTTAATGAGCTAATTGACGGATACGGCACGAATGTGCGGCATGCATGTGCGAACAACAGAAGGGCTAAGGGTCACTAGTGACCGGATGCTATGATCGCTGTCGTTCGTCGACCAGGCATAATAAGACGTACAGGCATAATAAGTGGAATTTAGGTCCGTCTTTCACAAGGCTCGAGGTCAGGTAACGGAAGGTATCAATGAACAATACATTGCCCTCAACCAATAGCTCGGCAGAGGACAAAGATGCTAGGATTTGGAGCGACACACGGGTGTGTTGCGTCTTCATCGCTCCCGGACGAGCAGCTTAGAAGGCCGGCGGACGGACGAGCAATGGCGGCGGTCGGTATGTTATCCGATCCTCATTACACTTTGGCAGATGCAACAAGCGAATGCCTCACATTCGACCACGCTCATCCAGTTATAAAACCTCTTTATGCGACCGCTTGAAGCGGCTAGATGTCGGCTTTCAACTTTAGGGTATGCGAAATTCTACGTGTTCATATTTTCATTCACTCCCTCAAATAATACGGTAGCTTCGGCTTGTCGCTGGCACATTATTCACTCGTCGCGAGCAGGCGCCAATAATCAAACGCCACTCGGGGGAACAATGCCGAGTGAAGGACAACGTCATGTCAGGGCACGAGAGCGCTGCCGCCGGCCGCAGTGCCTTGTTCGGGCGAATTTTTGGCCCACCATAAGCCACTGTGGCGCGGCCAATGAGCACTGGCGGCAGCCATGCGAATCGCTTGGCAGGACAAAAGTTGATGAAGGATGGGGGTGGGGGTCAGCCAAGCGGCACTAGATGCGGGCTAGAACAAGAGACTGAGCAGTAGTCGCGCGAAGCTTGATGCTGCTCGTAAATTCCTACTACGGGAAGCCTTCGAGCCCATGACATAATGCTAGAATGGTAACCAGGTTGGTCGCATAAAACAATGACCCACAACCAAACAATGTCCAGGTGCGTGACCTGGCATATTTTCGACATCCAAGACACAAAGGTCTGAGCTGCTCACGCAACTTTTCGCTCCATTCTTTCATTTAAGTGAAAACAACTTAGCCTTAAGCATCCAGTAGGCACTGCGTGGAGGTGTCCAGAGTAAAGGTATGCACCACATTTACTATTTTTGAGACACCCAAGTAGTAATCGTCAGAGAGTATTTTCAACTGACAGCTGGCTACGTTCGGTGTTTACGACAATGGCGCATTAGTGTGTGTCAACACCTTAAGGACACACTCCGCGAGCCAACCGCTCGCGACCATGTCCTGGAAACGGACGTCGTGGATGGGGCGCAAAATTCCGCTTACGCAAATGCGCACGCGGATTTAAGCCAGATCAGAAGTGGGATTCTCGGCAGCTTAGTTGAAGACGGCCGGCCGAGTGCCGGCGTGAATGGGCGATGTGATTGCACACAGGTAACAACAGCCGCCAGACAAGCACAAGACGTAATCGCATGAGCATTCTCCGGATTTGGATAATGGAATGGGGCGGAATTCTGCGGATTGCATCCGATGCCTGAATGAGTGCCCTAGACAATCGGGCACAATTTGGTCCGGAAACGTATGCGCACAGGTCTCTAATGCAACCATTCATCCAAGTCCTAATCCGAAACCCCGAGTGAAAACCATGGGCCGAGCAGAACTGGCGGCGCGCGCACTATGCCCTTGGGTACAAAACCGTGTCGAGAAGAAAGGAAAAGGAATACAAAAGCGGCTCCGGTAAGAATGCGGCGGCGCAGTAGCGGCGCGCGTTGTTTGGAAACCTTGACCCATGGCGGGGCTCACTTTTATTGTCACGTCACCACTCTTCACTTAGGGGGTGAACCGCTGATCGAGCGTGTCACCTACGCGGATGCCGCTTATCACTGCGTCGGCATCATTGGCTGCGATACCGGCGGTGCCGGTAAACCGGAAAGAAGGGTCCGAGCGGCACGGCCTTGCCGTTTCACAGGCAATCGACGTCAGTTGTCATTCATCGTCACAGTTTACCCATCTAATTGTTGGGTGACGCATTTTCTAACGATGATCTGTGTCAAAACTTCTGGACCTACACACAGATGACTAATCGTGCTTTGGATTTTGAGGACGAGTGTGGCAATCGCTAAATTGGCAATATTGGCCTCTCTATGGGGTCCTTTATTCCTTGTGATTCACCCTATCCTAGAATGCAAGGTCATCTAATGACCGTTAACCGTACTGAAGGGATACTTACGCAAATGTTTCATGGCCCATTAAGCACACCAAAATCTTACCTCGAAACAGGTTGACCCGCGCATAGTCGTTGAGTCACACGCTCTGACCCGGGAATACCCGACGACCTACCCCGCATGGACATGATCCCCGAGGCCACGCGTCACCAAACCGGAAAGGATCTATCCAGGAAACGGAAGGAAGCAAAACCCGACCGGTGCGCGCCGCAAGGTTAGTAGCTGCTGGCCCGGAAAGCATGTTGCGAACCACAATCAAAAAACGAGCGAAGCATTTCGCGGGCCGAATCAAAATCTAGCCGAGGCCTGAGCCTCCCGCCAACAATGCGCATGCAGCGCAGACGACAAGGCGGTTGTGTCCGCTTCCCGGGTGGAAGGACGCAAAGGTCATTCACAATGGAGAGTACACAACTTCTCCAATTCGAGCGCGACAAATCAAGGACCCCGGCTGGAGACAAGAGCAACGATTTTAATCGAACGTTTCTCCAAGCCCCGTTGTGATTTGAATTCCACCTAGCCCCACTGGACAGTGACTCGTGGTTCACAACAAATACAGCGAACTAGGACGTGCTTGAAAGTAAATAGGTGAGCACCAAAAAGTTCCCGGACCTACTAAGCGTGTACAGAACCCGGTACTTACCACTTCCAAGAGAGTCCTGAGAGCGCTTCTCGATGCCCGGTGGTCGATTGGTGGACGTGGATGATGAACCGTCAGTTTATTTTTCTTGCTAAACGATCAGTTACGCAATATTCCTTAGCCACAATGGCGAATGACACACGGCAGAGCACACGAAGGACCGGAAACAGGCATGTTAGAATCGGGTAGAAGACGAGTAGGGCGACAAGCTTGTCCACGCGACCCGCTTACAAACAGCGACCGTGGGCGTTTGTAACTGACCGCCTTGGAGCCGACGCTGAGCAAGAATGAAACAATCTCCAAATGGACTAAATGCGTTTCACAACACGGTTAAAAGGGTTCGTTATTCAAAAAGAGAGGATGACGTGCGCAACAGAGCCGCCGGTGCTTAACCCACATATGTCCCCGAGGGTCCGCAACGAGGCATTGGCAGAAAGAAAGCCCGCGCGCTTAAGAGGAACGGCGCAGCACAACAAAGGCGCTTGCGCAAAAGTCAAGACGAGTGATTATTAAGCAAAATACGGTCAAGAGGTCGGTGGGGTATGGCGCGGCACAAAACGCCCAAAATGCGGGAAGTGAGCATAACAAAACCGTGTCAAGAGCACGAAGGAACAAGAATTGCGCTGTTTTAAACGTATTGAGGTTGGTCAATTGGCACCCCTAAAACTAACAAAGTTTTGTTCCCTTAAGGTTGGATGCTTCGAATTGACTGGCAGATTCATTGGGGCTAAAGGACACTCGGCTGGGGCAATGCCTGCGCGAATTCGGAGATGACGTTGTTACGCGCCACATCCGCCATGCCATCCCGTAATGGGCTGTGAGTAATTAATTGCTGACAGGTTACGCTAAATTGCCGCGGAACATCCGTTTCCGTTCCATTAGCTTATTCGAAATCGCTTAATAATTTATCGGTCAACGCTTGCGTCCCAACTAACGCAGGGACACAAGTTCGTCTCGCTGCTAACGACTCATTTAAAGGGCTTTGTCCTCGGAAATTCGAAATTTCACAAAGCGAATGGGTAATGACAGACGGGGAAAGACGTATGGGACGAGACGTGTTTCTGACGGTTTCTATGGAAAAGTGTATTTGCAGAAGCCTAACAGACAAAGCGGTTACGGTAGAGATAAAGACGCACACACGGCGCTTTCTTGCCCGTAACAATATTTGCTAATTACAACGAACAACGTCGATTTCAATGCCGGTTTAGCGAGGGTATCTTCTAAGCAGCTAGCTATCGTTAGAAAACATTGCTCGAAGTACGACTGAACATGCAAGAGGCAAGCGGAAACAAAGCGCTGACCCTTATGTATTGTTGCCATTTAACTAAGGCAATTACGCATAAGATCCGGGCCAGGAATAACCCCTGGAATGCCCCTGGATCTGAGCCCCCAAGCTGAAGTCTAAACAGTACGCTAATACAGGCTGAGAGCGGTATGTCAAAAGGCAGCTGCAGGCTATGAGGCTTTCGACAATACGAACCGTTACGAATACGCGCACGGGTTCGCAAAAGTGACCCTGGCAGGAATGACCACGACGAATGCGAGCATGGCCCTGCGGCGCAGGTGGACAATCAGAACTTAACATAGAATGGACATGGCTATTCTCGCAAAACGCGCGAAGGCTGGGCGCAAAAATTCAATGCAAAAGGGGCAAACAGCCGTTATTGTCAAGCTGAAAAAACCGAATTTCATAGCGCCACTCAAGGAAATGGTGGCCCCAAAGTGACCGTATGTGCGATTCGCGGAAAGGCGATCACCGTACAATGGTCCTACGAATTGGCCATAGTGAACCAGCAGCGTACTGCGTACTCGCTTAGCGACAACGTCAAACCTAGCCCCATCGAAAACGTAGAACGGCCGGAAGCAAGTTGATCCTTGGTTCCATACCTACATACAGACTGATCCTGCCTGGTCGCAAAGGAATTACGACCGTATTATACAAACGACGTGAAATATTCTTCGTCGCACTACATGGAGCAATGCCCCATACTCTCTTCTCTTTTGTTTACCAGGAACTTGGCATTGTCATCCTTTACGATAGGGCAGAACTGAATAAGTACCGCTTATCCCATGCGTTCAAACATCGTAAACTTCGATGTTGTGCATCAAGACCTACGAAACGATTCAAGGCACTTCCGAATCATCACCTAGCTGCGCCAGCTTTATCGTTCCACGAAAGCAAAGGCACAAGAAAACGTCCGGTAATTAATAAGACTTCCTAGGGTGGCACATTACAAAGGTGATAAAGGGCTGAGATCGTCGAAGGTGTCCGCTAGGAAGACGGATCTGGCAGTCGGGGGCGAGTCGTCCCAGTGGAGGTCATGTCCGACCTTCGCGTGTTGCGTCGTAGGTCGCGGCGTCGGGGCTCGCGCATCCTTACGTGGTCCGCCAATTAGTACATCCGATCGCACCTCTTCGCCGTTGCGCTCGTCGACGGCGTGGCCCCTCTTCAACGAGAAGAAAATCTGCGAGGTACCTGTTGCTGCAATTTCGCTTTCATTGACTGCTGCACGCAGCAGGCGCAGCGCTGCAGCGAGCTTTCGCTGCTGCTACCGCAGCGGGCAATTCCTCACGTGCAGCGGTGTGGAGGCTGCACAGCTTCCTTCCGAATCTGCGTACGGGAAGTTTCGGATTAAAAGCGAGTGGGAAATCGCCCCGCTGAAGAGGTCTTCAGTTGTGTCATCTAGCGAAAAGACAATCCTGTTTTCGTCATCCTGTCAGCCGCCGCTGCACCGATTTCGCTTTTAACAAAGGCGCCCCCAGGCGCACTTTCCTGCTGTTCCGTTGTTTTCTCTTATTATACAATGCCGGTTTGAGAGGGATAGACGGGGAAGGAGGCAGTGCACCATCCGCCTGCAAGGGAAGCAGCGATCGTATCGTCTGTAGTAGAGGCAAGAGATATAGGCCGACATTAAGCTGGAAACCTCTAAACATATGTAGGTTTTAGGCCTGTTCATAGCGCGCAAGCACAGTGTTGCTACTATAAATTCTAGAATGACCGGGCATTAGGCCTAAGTGCCTAGGATGCCCCACACTTTGCATAGCCTACCAATGTTCATTTGCTTCTTCTTTCCTATGCCAATCCTAAACTGGTCAACGGTGATCAGCAGCGTTGGCCAAACCCACAGGCTACTACACCGCATGGCATCATTCACCTGCACACCAGCTGACTTACACGGGCAAGGGAACATTCCTAAGAAGCCTGCAAAGTAATCGCTATGGCAACAACAATGGCGGTTGATACGCGCTGGCAGGCGTTTATCGGCTCCTCAACTTACTCAAGCGTTCTCCCACGGCTCAAATTTGCGTGATGGCGGAACCGCCGCCACCATATGAAGGTAAATTTACACAAGTTCTCTAGGGTGTTACACGTGACTATGCGATTTTAGAGGCTAACCGCTACAAGAGCACCGTTCCGATATCCTCGTTAGTTCACCCTCCAGGAGGTACGTTCAATAATTTTCCGTACATGCATTGGCCTTTGATCCCGTTCAGGTATTCCCGAGCCAACAGCGCCACTGCCAGACGTTTCCTACGCCCATCCGCCACGGATCCCACCGCCCATCCAGAATAACATTCACGTCGTGGTGAACATTCCGCTTGGACCGCATCCCACGAGCCTGCAATGCCCACGATGCCATACGCACATCATAACACGAGTGGTGACGAGAGCAGGTCTGCTCACGTGGCTGTTGTGCGGTGGCCTAGCGCTAGTTGGGTAAGTTTCGAAGAAGCGAACGAGTAATCAACAAACTATTCAGATGCTGGCCTTGCTGCCTGGTGCCGTTCTGCGTCACGTCAGCGCAGGTAGGCTAATTTCTTGAGCATATGGTCACATTACCTTTTTTCGTCGCAAATGAGATTCATTCTTAGGACGTGGAGCACTTTTGCGCGAACTGCAACAGTTTCCTTGGCAAGTACTCGAGAATTTGAACATTTTTTATTGCGAGTTTACATTTTACAGCTCGTGGAATAAAGCCTATCAGGTGGCATCTGGAAGAAACCTGTCCCAATATGAGACACGGGGAATAAAGGCTGTACCATTTTAAGAGGGAAACGTATGACGACCAGCTGGGTAACGTTTACAGGCAAGCGCCCATAACGTTTTCAAATGCAAACGTCGCCCAGCTTCCTTTTAAATACCGCTAGCTTTGAACAACAAGAATAACGCTTAATTTATGGTTTCGGTGGCACTAAGTGGATGGGCCGCTTGTGGCACTACGTCGAAAGCATGGGACATCACAGCTTGAGAGAACCTTTACAGAGTAAACATCGATTAGGTAGCCTCATGGAACTCGGTCTCGTCCACCGTTCTCGGTGTCCCGTTTGGGCTTCGCTTCGCCAATGAAGCCGAGGACTTCTTGTCCGCGGACTTCTCAATTGGTTTTGCGCAGCAACTGACGTCCGAGATCTGCGCACAATTCGTCGGCAAGCAGGCGAAAGTGCACTCGTTTTCGGACGCATTCGACGACGTCATCTAAAACTACAGGATAGATGCGTCGCTATAGCCCTACGTATGTACCTCCGAAAACTCTGGCTGAATGGTGGCACTGTGGATGTGGTTGTCGTGGAAGAGCGCGCGGATCTTCTCTGCTGCGTCGAGATACTTCTTCAGCGAGGTAAAGCGGATATGCACAGTGGCGATGATCCTTTCGCCCACCAAACGCCACACGTGGAACTCGTGAATTGCCAAGATGCCATCGATCTAGAACCTCGCGTATGCCTTGGGCTTGTTGGAGCACGAGCATACGTTTAGCAAGTCGCTCTTAATCTTTTCCATCTGGATGAACTTGGGCGTCGTTTGTAGCAGGATCAGAGCAGTCTCTTTCACTAAAAACCTTTGAGGTAGTCGAACGACCGTCACGTTAAGCAAGTACTCAACCCCTTTGCTGAAACTTACCGAGCGGGAACGTAGTGAAGACCATCAAGGAGACCATGATTAAGCTAAAAACGTTAAAAGTAGCAAGCAAAATAAAAACAAAGACTCTACCTGAGACCAGGGTCCATGTAGAGCTTGAGCCAATCGTATCCGGGTACGAGCCAGGACACGAGAGCCGTTACGATGACGATCACGGAACCGATGGCATCGCTGAGCACGTGGAGGAAGACGCCTCGCATGTTTAGTTGACCAGCGCCACCTAAGTAAAAGTTTTCGAAAATCGGTTTACAAACAGCGTCTTACCATGCGAATGACCGGTGGGTCGCTTCTTCTCGGAGGTCATCAACGAGTCTTCGGCCGCTTCCAAATCGGCTAATGCCATCGCGCGGTCCTAAAGGCATTCCACTTTCATTGGCAGAGTCTTGCTTGGCTTCTACCTCATGAGAATTTATGAGGTGCCTGCTCTCGTTTTCTGCGATAGTGGCGGCCTTCTCCAGCTGCTCCTGAGCGTCGGATGGAGACGCATGCCCGTGCGCATGCCCATGGAACATCATCATGCCGATGAGGTTGATCACGAGGCCGATGACGCCAACAATGAGCACGTTGCGAGGGTCCTTGATCATCTCTGGCTCCACAAGTCGCGTTATGGACTCGATAAAGATGGTGAAGCACAGCGCGAGAAGGAACACGCCGTTGACCAAGGCTCCAAGCACTTCTGCGCGAACCCACCCGAAGGTGTTCTTCTTTGTACTTCTCTCGGCAATCTAAACCAGGCTGTGTAAGATTGCGCTAACGGATGTTGGTTCACCTTCACGCAAGCATACGCAATTCCGAGCGCCATCACGTCGCTGAGCATGTGGAATGAATCCGCGATCAGCGCCATGGAATGGGAAATGTACCTGAAAGTCTTTCCCCCGTTAGAGTGCTGGATCACAGATACGGGGGGGGGGGGTGATAGCGTAACGACACGAACTCTGTGAAACGTACCCGAAGACGAGTTCAACGATGAAGAAGAGGAATGTCATCGACAACATGACGATAAGTCGCGACGCACGCGACATCCTCGGCTTGTGACTATGCGGCGGCTTGACGAACGTTGCGTTAGGCCCTGGCTCTGCTTTGCCCATGATTCTACAACGAGGAAATAACACTCCGAAACTTGGCACGGATTAGAAGTATCCGGGTAGGATAGGACCCTTGTTGACAGTAACGTGAGGTCAGTTAACGATTTATTAACAGCATGGAACACCCGTAGTAAGTATCAGTAAAGCGAAGATTCTTAAAAATTCTGCGACCGGTCTCGCTTCTTCATTGAATGGCGCAGCTTGTCCAGCTTTCGGAAGTACGCTGCCTTCTCTTGTCTAAACGAGCACATTTGACCTCTGTGTACACGCGTCTCGCTACCGTTGCTTCAGAATGGACGAGTCGTCCTCGTTCGGGTCGCGAGGACCTTCGGCAAGGCTTCGGCAACAGTCATCCAGAGCCGCCCTTAGTTTGTCGAAGCAGTCCTCCAGATTTTGAACCTGAATACATCGACTTAAAGCGCCTTGACAGCCGTGTTTGCTTTGGAGTATGTGCGACTTACCTGCGACCTGGTGGCCTGCGATACCAAGATGAACTCCCTCCTGCTGTTCATGTGGCGAGCATACTTCCGCTCAAGAACCTCCCGAACCGTCTCCGGTATCCAGTCCGCATCCTCAACGTTGAAGCGGATCTCGGCCTTCGTAGCAACTAGAAAAAGCTTGTAAGAACACCCCAAACGGGTTTCAGTTGGCGCTTACCCTTGTTCACGTGTTGGCCGCCGGGTCCACTGCTAAGTGAGAAGGATTTCTTGATTCGGTCTGCAAAGGAACGGTTGTGGGAGCGCTAGACGAGACCGTCTGTGATGTTGACATTGCGCGCAAAGCTTCGCAAATTCCCCCTCCGCCTTCCAGGGCCAACCCTTGACCCGCTTACTCATCGATATTTGCGTTCCCTGCGGATTTATGCGCTCGTTCGGGGGAATCTGCGAGCTCGAGGAAAAACAAACCTGTTGGAATGATGCCCCGGAATTTCGGTCCAATTGCCGCTGAATCATCGGCACTCCTTAGTGGGGATTCGTCCTAAAGAATCGTCAAGCCATTCATGCGAGACTGGCGCCCATACCTTTTGATTTGTGGTGGTCGTGAATTGCACAATGCGCGCTGGCGGTCGATTCTTAATGCAGCACTTTGCAACTTCACGAATGCCAAGCCGGCTGAGCATCCCATGTAAACAGTTAGTGCGGATTCGTGGGAGCAGTAATGGTCAACAAGTAAATAACGGATGGAATGCGTTCTCGTAAGATCCGCCTTTGCTGGAACAGGACTTCGCTGCCTCTTGGCGCTGTGTGCATTCGCGACGGCTTCTGGTTCGTGGATTTTAGCTAAGTGCACACAAGGAAAGAAGCTGCGTGGTAACATTCCTCTCCGCGCAGTACACCACGCATAACACGAATAATAAAATGCACGAAATGCAAGTAAAATGAATAATAAAATAAAAACGCGAATAATGAAATAAAATGTTGTTATCGTGGGAAGAATTTGTGAAAATTGTCGCATGAATCACATTGTCCTTCCGAGGACGTTCGTTGGTTGAAGCTCCACAAAAGGTGACGCAGCACCTTCCGTCCGAGAGTCCAATTAAGCAGTGTCTGCAGCAGATAACGAGAAGTATCAGTTACCTAACAAGACAGTACGAACGAGTGTTCATTAATAATGGAGCAGGATAAGGCAAAGATAAACTCGCTCAAGCGGGCATGCATAGAACCGAGATTACTAGACAAGGTAGCTGCTCTGGCTGGAACTGGTTTGCTTTGGCCCAATGCCCATTCGCGACCTAGAAGGGTTGAAGAACCGACGACTGAACGTGGTCGTACCTCGGATAGAACCGCCATATGTAAGTAACTATCAAGCCGCAAAAAGGGACAACCAAATGCTCCTTGCCACCTACGGCGTTTGTGGTACCACACCTCCAAGACTGCATGCATGTTTAGGTGAACTACTTATACTTTACCGACCATTTCGAAGACGAGCTCGGCTACACGCCGGGTATCGTATGGGAAATATTGCGCGATGTGGGTCGGTCACTGAACCTCACCTACCATATCGACTATCTTCCGAAGGAAGAATGGGGTGTATACATCAATGGCAACTGGACCGGCGCGTTTGGTCGACTAGTGAGAGGAGTAAGCGGTGCGGTCGTGCCAACACAGAAGTACGTGTGAGTCTAGGAAGCGGATATCATCGCTGGAGCAGCAATAATGGACTTCGACCGAGCTCTAGTTGCCGACCTCACGTACCCACTTGACTATCAGGCATCAGGGTTTCTGCTTCGAAAGCCCGAACAGTACGTGGTAAGCAGGCATAGCTCTGGTGGGGTACGCAGGACGCATGGCTTTAGGACTACACGTGGGCTGTCATCACCGAGTCCTTCTCGTGGAAGGTCAGTAAGCGTCACATTTTCTACTAAGGAGAGCCAACTTTTAGGTGTGGCTTGCAACGTTTGTGTGCATCACACTCTCAGCACTCGCTTACCGTTCGTTCGCTACCGTTATGGAAAGGCATAACGAAGAGCGCCGATACACGTTCCCGCAAGCTACTTGGAAGTTCTTCTCGATTTTTGCACAGCAAAGTCTTGTGGCGCAACCTAAATCGTGGACCTGCAGAACCATGGTTGGCCTGTGGTGGCTGTGCTCCATGACGCTGTGTGCAAGCTTCACAGCGAGCCTTGTAGCGCTCTTCGCCGTAGAGCAGCGAACACGATTACCATTCCAGAGTACACATCCGACAATTTTTCTCACCCATAGTTAGGTACCATGTTCAGCGATTGAACAGATGGTCAAAGCGATTCGTACGCAGAAGTACACGCTTTTGGTGGACGCTACCGCAACAACACGAACTCAAATGATAAAGCATTCCCAGCTGAAACCGCTTCAGGATCTATGGTTCGAAATGAGTGTGAACCACCGAGTGAAGTACGTCGACGACCTCCAACAAGGTAGGCACAAGCACGGCACAAAATAGGCACGATAAGAGGTCCTCCAACCATCCCTAGCACTGTTCAGGAATCGAATTGGTGAAGAAGGAACCGGGTTATGTCCTGATGGGCCCCATGGAAACGCTTCGCCTTCTGGCAACGACCGAATGCGACGCCGTCGTACTGAAGGAAGGCGTTCTGCCCACCTACCTCGCGATACCAATTCGAAAGGGATCGGAATACGTGCACTACATTTCCGAGCGGTATGGTCATGCACGTGCCACAGCTGTAGCACTTTTAATGACTTGACAAACGACTTCACGAAAACGTCTGTGTTTGGACACGGGAAGTTTATGGCCGAAATCATTTTTATTCAGAGTACGAAAATTTGTCGAGCAGGGATTCGTCGATCGATGGCTGCGGGAGTACAACGCCCACGCGGCTGCCAGCAATGGCGCTCGCTGCAACGTGTCCAGCGCGTTCCTGAACGAGCCTGGTCTGCTCGAGCTAAAACATCTGCAAGGAGCCTTCTGGTTCCTTACACTTGGGATCACAACTTCGCTAGCGGTTTTTCTCGTGGAGCAGGTTGTACCAAGCTTGCTGGCGCATGTAAGTACCTTTTTCGTCCCATCTTTGAAACTTCGTTTAGTACCGCAAGCGAAAGGCCCGCGACGAGAAGTCCCCGTCGGTGATTCTCGCATGGAATTAACTTTAACGACTCGTATTCCCATACGGACAAATAAACCGCATGATGAATCCAAAGAGCAAAGTTGTTTATCGAAGTAGCGACTGATAAGAGTCGACTGAGTTGAGGAAGTTGTAGGCGTTTGTGGGGTTATGGTCGTTGGTGGCCTTTTGGCTTCTGGCCTATTTGGGGGTTGCGCCATGTTGTTAGTTCTCGCACGAGCGAATATAACTGAATCGTTCTTGTCTCATCATCGCAGTCGACCTCTTAGAAGTCTTACTGATGTCATCCACATTGTTCCTTACCGTGTCGGTGCTTCTTTGTGCCGTGCTTGTTAGCGGCATGCGACAACAGTCGGTTGGTGTCACCGGAAGGCTCCACTGTGGCGACAAACCGGCAAACAATGTATGCCACATATGTCTCGTGCGCACGTTATGAATACGCCCGATTTAGACGAAAATAAAGCTGATGGAGAAGGACACTGGTAGGAGCCATTCTATGCAAGGTTGAGGTAGCTCTCATTGTTTAGGATTGGACCCGGATGACCAACTGGATTCCTCATATACGGATGCCGACGGCCGTTTCCGAGTTCAAGGCGACGAACGAGAGGTAGATTTCCAGTAGCGCTGATCCAAGCAACAGGACGTTTAGTTGACCAACATCGACCCGCAATTGAAGATCTATCATGAATGCAACAAGGGCATCAACCCGTGCCCTCGAAAGTGGACTATCGAAATACCGGACAAGTATGAATTTGACGACTGTTTTCGCTGTTATAGGGCCCAGCTGTTTTTCGATAGTACCTATAAATCAAAGCATGATGTAGGTATATCTACCCTGGAGCTACGCCGAAAAAGTACTTCGATCTTGGAGATGTGAACTTGGAAGTGGTAAGCTCATTCTGTAAAGTAGGAAGACTAGTGTGCCTGCTTTAGGAAATCGAGGGAGAATCGTTCGACTGTATCCATTAACCACACCGTCCCGTGTAGATATTAAAAGCGTTTCAAAAAATAAATATTTAGGAGGTTACCGCAGGGGAATTTTAACTAGGAGTTGCACTTTAGAATAAGCCATTTGAGCTATCAAGTTCCACAATAAGAGAAGTAGGAAGTGAGTAACGCTATCAAAGAGCGGGGCTTAGTAAATCCTTCTTCCTGTTGACAAACTCCCGGCGACGGACTGATAAGCGGCCTATGAACCGACAGCTTTTACGCAAACGTCGTTGTGGCTCGGACAGTCTGTCACGTATCGGTAAGTATTGACGTCGGTACAGGCTTAGTCCTTGATGTTTAGGCGTCCAAACAATGCTATTTATCGCGGGTTTCCAACGTCACTATTCAAACTAGTGTTTCTTTCAGCATCGACATGAATCGTGGATATCTTCCTGTCTGCCTGGCAATTCTCTGCTTGTTCGTGCCCTTCGTTCATTCGTTTCGCCGTCAAAGCGTTGCCGTTCGAGGGAACCTGTACTGTGGATCCAAACCGGCGGAAGGAGTCAAGGTGACCCTCGTTGACGAGGACGACGGTAAGTAGTATGGGCATGTAGACTCGCGGATGCGCTCAACGTCATGTCGCTTGTAGGCCCCGATCCGGACGATGTATTGGCAAGCGGATACACGCAGGCCGATGGTTCGTTCGAGGTAAGTTAATACTTCTCAGATTGACCCATATCCTTTACTCCATTTAGCTGCGTGGAGATACGGCAGAGATTACGAACATTGATCCTGGTAAGTGCACGAACTGAAGTCCGACGCAATGAACTCAATGTTTAGAGCTTCGAATCTACCACGACTGCAATGTCCACGGTGTAGAGATTTGCAAACGAGAATGGGTAAGGCGAATGACTTTGTTACGCTCATGAACGCATGCTTCAGACAATCGGCATACCCGACAAGTACATTGCATCCGGCGTGCAGCCGAAGAAAGTCCTAGATCTCGGCCGACTGAATCTGGAAGTGGAGCTGGAGGAAGAGGATCGCGATTGCATACACTAACCCCTTCCGATACAATTACACGTCTTTCCACGTTGCGTTGTGTACATAAAACCCGTATACAGCCCCGCTGAATATGCTTCTTCGTGCAGTTCTATCTGCGATACCGCTGGCCTGGCGCCTTCATCGCTTAGCACCTTAACAACAATTCCAGCATGAAATTTGTCGTCCTATCACTAGCGCTATGCGCAGTTGCGCAGGCATCGATCATCGCAGAGCAACATAGCGGAATACAAAGCTACCGTGTTCGAGGTCGCCTCATGTGCGGCGACACTCCTGCTTCCGGCGTTCGCGTCAAGCTCGTAGACGACGACTTCGGGCCGGATCCGGACGACGATCTGGACTCGGGATACACGAAGGAGGACGGGACCTTCGACTTAGCCGGTGATACCACTGAGGTTAGCAAATAGGCCTTCAATCTTTGATTGGTTTGCCTTGCAGATGACTACCATCGACCCGCACTTGAAGGTGAGTCTTATTTATGGCATTCTTAGTGGTCTAACCAGCATAGTTTGTCGTGTTTAGATCTATCATGACTGCAACGATGGAATAACGGTACGTGCAGAACAAGGTGCCCACACAGCCTAAAGTTTTAGCCCTGCCAACGACGATGGAAGTTCGAACTCCCGAATCATTACATCACAAGCGGGAAGACTCCTCGAAAGGTCTGTTTGGCACACGTTCTTTGATGTGAAACTGTTCCTTTAGACTATCGATATCGGCACATGGAATTTGGAAGCCAAAATGCCAGGTCAGTCAGCAGGTTAGAACTAAATATTCTACCCTTCATTTAGGAGAATCCCACGACTGTGTTCACTAGAATCGACCGGTTGGACGGAAAGCGCCTTCCTTCACTTACACATTTCCTACCTGCCTGCAGTACATATCTTCGTCGTTTGTACACTTATTTAAAAACACACGTGACAAATAAAATGCCTTTTGTAACCTGCGAGTGTTTTCCTTGCGTTCTTTTGAAAACAGCACAATCCGAATTTTAAGCAGCCGGTCGCGCACCCTCGGCCAAAGGTATTCAGAATGCTAATCGCGTTCCTGTGCAACACGGCGCCCTAGCCAAAACTCCCAAACTCTTTTTTGGCCTTCTGGGGATGGGAAGATTGCCTGTTGGGACTTCCGTTGGCGGAATGCACTGCGGGTGGCAGATTTATGATATGTAGTAATTATGGCCAGAGTTCCCGCAGGGTCAGTCCCAACTATGACCGAGTATGCAAATGCATGACACAGTTATCGGGAATGCCGGAAGTGTCTTACGACTTTCTTGACGCAGCGTGTCGCGTTCACTAATGCACTGCCCCGAAGACGGCACTGTTTGTTTGCACTCGTCGGGCCAAGTATCGGCCTGGAATGGATTGGACGCCGAGGAGGGTAGGGCAGCGCTGCGAGTGATATGAAAAGGTGATTCGACTTCACCGCGGCTGCGGTCCACAACCGCACAATCGTCGCTCCCCCGCCCGGAATCGCACCTCACTTCTCGGCCATGATGCTTGTCGCCCTCGCCGCAACCACGCATCAGTGAGTAAGCATGCAATGGTCATCTCTTTGCGGCTGTCAGTACCGCCGGCTGCGTGCCGCCGGTCCCGCTATGGGAACTGACGTGTCGCAGCACCTTGTCTTAGGGCCGCACCGTTACCCTTTTTCACAAAGCCCGAAGTTGTATAGCGCGTGGTACTGATAAGCGTGCGATGGATCGCGGGTGCTTGGAACCGCTTGAACCAATAACGGTTTCAGATACTTTCTATGAAAACGGATCTCTATCCTTTATGCCGTCTGGGGGACACACCAGCTGCGCCGTTTTCATGACTCTGTTTGTGCCTCCCTTTTCCCCCGAACCCATTGATTTCTTTGCTTGAACAACACGTTTGCGCGTCTATTTGTGTGCGTACTGTCCGGTCGCGAAAAACTACTAAGTTTGTATGACTTTAGCATGCGATTCCGCTGGCGGCATTCGTTTGCTTGCTGTGCCGTTATATTCTCTACTGCTTTCGCACAGTATGGAGCACAGCAACCGCCGCAACCGTTCCAACAGCACCCACAGAATCAGCAGCAATTGATGGGCAGGAACAACAATCAGAGGTACGGTCGCCTGGCCCTATGCATAGCGGTTAAGCTAGTGCAGCAACAGATAAACCTTGATTTCAGGTACGTAAACCCCGTGCCTGTGCAACAACCGAACCTCCAACATCCGCTGCAACAACAGCAGCCAGGACAGCAGCAGCATCCTCAACAGCAGCTACAGCAACATCAGCTGCTTCAACAACAGCTTTACGGCCAACCAAGTGGGCAGCTCCAGCGGCAACAGCCAATGCACCAGCTTCAGCCAGGGCAACAACGTCTGAATGGTGGGAATCCTCCGACGAATGGCCAGATGCGAGGTGGGAATGTTCGGCAACCAGGGTTTCTTCAAACACCTCCTCGTCAGGTACGCTTCCTGACATGAGCCACCAGTGACCCATGGTACACGTTTAGGCCGGCTTCTCAAACTTGAAAGCGGCAAGCCTGTCGATCGCCCTAAACGAATACACGAACCAAGGACTGAAGATGGAGAACGGCATGACTTGCACCTGTAATCCGCCGACGCAATGCACGTTCCTCAAGAACATTCCGAACCCTTGTTACTTCTCCTTCACCATCATCGTATCCGCTAAAGAGTACGTTATCGCTTGTCTTCGATGCATTCCAGTCCATTCCTTTAGCCAGTCGGTGCACTACATTTCGAAAGACTTCGTCCCCATGAACATATCCGGACAGATGGACCCAACTCAGGGAGACTGGACAACCGTAGGCATCGGTACACTTTATTGACGAAATCCCTAATTTCAGACAGCTGTGATCGAGATGGCTTCGAAGCCGATGTCCATCGACATCTTCGTTCACAATTTGGGGTATGTTTTCGGGCGCATAAAAGCGTGTAGTTACTGTTTCAGACCGGTCATACAAGGCACGAGCGCACTGTACTTCGATTATTTGTGGCCAGTAAGCGGCCTGACGTCTGACCATCGTACACAGCTCTACCTAGGTGGACACGTTTGTCATCGATCTCCGCGACTACGTGCCGACCGCGCAAGGTCAAGCCGAGAACCCCGTTTCAAACCGCTACACCGGCCTCCGTGTAGGGAGCATGTAAAGAATTCCTCTGCCCTCCCAGGCGATTGTTTCTCTTTTAGCCTTACGGTGACGTACAAAGTGTCCTGCTTGTCCGGATACATGGGCCCTTCTTGTGACATGCAATGCACGTCAGGAGGCAACTTCGGCGCGGACACCAACAAGCAAGTCATCTGTTCTTCGACCATTGGCAACACGTCGGCTATATGCGAGTATTCGGATGGGACACGATCGCAAGTCACGAAGTGCATCACTTGCCCTTACGGGGTGTCGAACCACACCTGCGTCAACCTCGTGGCTGCGGCGCAAAACACCTTTAGTGCAAGTCGAACGGACGGGATGCATGATTATTTATTAAGCTTTTTAGGGTGTCAGCTGGGCGTATCGAACGTGGACGATTGTCCTGGGATGCCTTCTTGGAATCGCGCTCATCTTCATCATCCTGCTAGTGGTGCTCAAGATCGCGTACGTCAAACTGAAACCTCAGTGTCTAATGGACTCAGCTTGAACTTTAGCAGCGACAGGAAGAGGAAGCAGGAGCAGGAACGGTACGCTAGGAGCGCTCGAGGTGCGTCGTATATTAGCTCGCCGTACGACAACAACGCCCCTAACTCCGTCACAAACCCGCTGCTTTCCGGGAACGACGAATGGGCCAAGCCGCCAGCTCCACCGACAGCGGTTCGTCGAGCTCACCAGCCCGTCGCCGTCACGGATGCCGAGACCAGTCGCACTACGGACAGTGTTAGTGTGATTGGACGGCTTGGGCATAAACCAAGTTTGCCATTTAGGATACGCGGAACGGACATGGCCCGTACCAGCCTCGAAGAGAAGCGCAAGTGTGATAAGTGACTAATGCTGCACAGACCTGCTGCAACGACAATGCTGCCTTCTTAAGTATGTGGACCAGTCTGCCTCAGGATTTTCACTTGTTACATTCCTCCCTCTGCCTGTAACTGAATATCTGAATTTGTGTACACTCACCTTCCTAGATGGCCCTTCAGATTCACGTTGGCTAACGAAATAAAATACTGACAACCTCATAATACGCCACGCACTGGTCTAATATTTATTCCGTGACCTTAAAGCATACCAACAACTATTTGGTGTAGCTAGAGGAAAAAAACAATTTAAGTTCAGTCATTATACAACCTTCCTCACTACGTTCTCGGATTAGCATAGTGCAGCAATCATTCCGCCTTCTCGCTGAGAAGCTTCTCGATGTACGGCTGCACAACCTCACCGTGGGACCAGGCGGTCGGGTGGAAGCGGAATCGAGGACGACCCTGTCGGTCGACGAGGAACTTCTCGAAGTTCCACGTGATGTCGTTGACACGGATCGGGTTGTACATCAACTCATCGCGCTTGCCGATCTGGACGACGGTTTGCGGGCAAGAGTCCTAAATGGGAGGCATGGTACACGGTCCATTAATCACGGCCAGGTGGTTTTCCGCAGCCTGGTATGCACCTCTGAATCAACAAACCACTTGAGCCATAATGGGATGGCCCTCTTATGTCTAAGAATGTCAACCGATGTAAACAAGGCAAATTTGTGGAACTCTCTCGAACATGGAACTTTCATCGCCTTAGCCTCACCTTCAAGTACTCGTAGAGAGGGTGATGGTCCTTTCCGTTCACCTCTATCTTTCCATAAATGTGAAGGTTCTTGTGCGGCTTCCAGCCATTGCCCGGTCGAACATGGGTGATGCCTAAAAAATCCAATTATACGTGCACGATGGGACATGGAACTTGTTTGCCTGGCAGAGAACGACAACAAAAATTGGTACCATGCGACAAAAATGGCAACTTACCGTTCATGAGTTCGTGGTTCTCAGCGGGTTCCTGAAGATAGAACTGGTTGCAAGGGAAGGCGAGGATGGTGAAGTCATTGCCGTTCTTGCGGTTCTTCGTGATCAGCGGGTTGAAATCGATGTACTGCTGAGTGTAAGCTAAACGAAGTTTTGATCAGATCGAATCCTCAGGAATGGTCCTACTCATCACAGGGTTTGTTCAGACTGTAACATGTAGAATGCGTCAAAGGTATCTAAGGTGCTACTTTATGCATGTTGCGTTTTCTTTAACCCAGACGTTGATGTTTACGCCAGACAACACATTCTCCTTCGCGTTACGCAGAACGTTCCCGCAGGGTCAATGGGTCACGCACACCTCTGCGTTACTCGCTTCACTCGACGCTCATTTATTACGGAGATTGATGGCCTAACGCTACGCCGGTAAGGTTTTGGTATTCGGAACGGGCGTTATCTCACCACCTGATCCGAATTCCTGCGAACCAACATAACTTACCGCAGAAGGTGGCGACATTAATCACCAGCAGCACTTGGCCTTTGTACTGAGAGAGATCGGTGAATTCGCCCTGGAGCGTCTCCACCTGGAAGTCGTAGAGCGACTGATTCACCGGTTTACATTCGCTCCACCTTGTGGTCTCGTCGATAAGCTTGGGACCTAAAGGGCTCAGACGGTCAGACGCAACAAAACAAGAGGTGTTATCGGTGCTCAGCTGCTAAAAGCTTATGATGACCCCAGGGAGTGGCCTCCGGTTCAACACGATAAGCTAACGACGTGGAAGGTCCTTGCCGGATTGCAGAACTTAGACTAGGTTATCCAGCTGCATATGCTTGCGTGATTCAAACCTGGTGTCTCCTTGTCCTTGCCGAGTGCAAACGGTGCCGCTAGGGCCAGAAGAACGATGAGCATCATCGTGTTGACGACGGAAAATAACAGCCGTTGCGGTTCGTCAACAGGCCTTAAATAGTGCGTTCGCTTAGAACTCCGTGATCACAGGAGACCTTCTCAGGAACACACACGGGTCGGTAGCGCCGCCCACATGTACCTCCTCACGTCAACCTTCCCAGCGCCAACCTGATCGCGCATAGTCCAGAGAATGGTTGTCGCTGCCGTGCGGTAGGAAACCACTTTCTTAAGTCGCAAAAAACGTGGCTGGAACAGTAACACAGCAGCCAAAGCGCCGCCACCACGGATCTTCTTCACGCGTCTTCACGTCGAGGAGCGATTAGGTGTTTTCAGCGCATCGCAGGTTCGCCTTGTGGCTCCTGGACGAAAGTGAACGTGCGCAGTGAATGCAACAGGCCGAAGGTCGTCCTCGCATTAGCGCTTCGCCTGCGGTGGATCGAGTTAACTGAGCTTTACCATACTCAAAAACTGACGGCTCGCAGAGATCGAGACATAAACAGCGTGAACGTGCGTGGCCAAAAGGGACGTGGCGTTTGTTTGAGAAGGAACATCTGGTTCCGACTTCGTAGTGGGTAATTGTTTCGTTCACGTTTCGAAGGTGACGAGTATTGTCCTCGAATGACCTTGCCGACTGCGTTCAAGGTCGGACAACAACGAAGCGGGAAGAACTATTAGCCGAATCTAACAAAAGTGTATAGGTGGGAGCCGTAACCTGTGCACTTGCGATCAAGATTCTTCGAGACATGGTTTTCAACAGTGCATGTTAGACCACCCCTACAGGAAGCTTAAAGTGAAGGAAAGGTACGCATAGTAAAGGCAGCCACAGGATCGGACACACGTCATGTGTATATGCAAAGCTAGTTGGTTACGATTTCTAGCTAGAGCTCGAGTATTATAAGGGTTTGGCCGTCGAAACTGTAGAAAGCACACGAAGACACTCTAGGTGTAAAGCTGAATTACAGCTCAGTCTGTGCGCAGCGCTCGATTTGACATACCCCACATTTCAGTATTCTTGCGTAGCCTGGATATTCGATAGCAGCAAAGATTGGAGAATGAATACCTTTATACAAAAATTCAAAGCAGAGAACACAAGCGCGGGCAAGAGGGCAGTATAAAGAAATACACAGGAATCAGTTAGCTCATATGCGACATAATGTATTCACAGATTACCGTTGGGCATAGCTCCACTGCGTCTTTTGCCTGCAACAAAGTTTGCTATCGAATCTCCTCAAACGCAACGCAGCAAAGTTGCTGACAAAAATTTACCGTTACGATGTCCGAGCAAGTGGTGTGCTTGTACTGGATGAGGTAGTGAGTCTTTCCGCGGAGTTCCATCATGCAGACCACTTTCTCCGGTTCCAACCCGGCAGCTATTCCCGGCGGTGATTGGATCTCAGCGTGAGCGACGGCATTAGATGGTCCGACGGTCATTCGCGTCTAAAAAGGAAAATAAATGGACAATTTATGCTGAACGGGGGTGCAAAAGCCGCTGCGAAAGAACATTCCGACAAATTTGCTAACTAAAAGGATTTCGACAAAATTGCTTGTAACTTAGTGAAGGAGCACTTTGGCGTTCTGTTCAAAGCCGTCGTGGAACAAGGACAAAGGCCCAGTAGTTAAGACGCTCAAAACAGAGCGGGCTAGCTACAGGATTACACAGAAGAATGAGAGCTAACACTAAAATTGAAATAACTGATCACTATGCTGATCTACGCTAATAAATACGCTAGAGTTAGCGGGTCGTGAAACGGGGCGGGCCGTGCCGTGATCCGTGCCGTACGGAGAACGGAACGGCACGGCAATGGGGTCAGACAGGCCGTTTTCCGTTCCGTCCTAGCACGGGAGGAATCATGGAACGGCTTGAAAGTTGATGCCGTTCCGTGACGTTCTAGCTAAGAACGGCACGAAACGGCAGTTTCGGATGCCGTTCTGTGCTGGGGCCGTGCTGGCACAGCACGTAGACGGCTCGTGGGTCTAGGACGGAACGGACCCCGGTACGGAGGTGTATCCGCTAACTCTAAAATGCGCCCAAGTTTGAGTAACAATGAAAATTGCAAAGCCTTTAACTGTGCCTAATCTTGCATCGAATGTGCGGATCGATGAGCATACAGCTTCCGTCAAGAACATTCGGCGTCTATTGTCTTTCCGGTTGGCGTTCGAGCAGGTAAGGGCTAGCCGCGGATGCGACAAATCATCCAAGCATGCGAAGGCCAATTACGATAATATGCGGATGCAGCGGCGGTGTCCGTCTAAGAAGTGGGCTTCTTCCGTCCTTCTTCAGGTACCACTTTTCTCTCATGCTCATGCCACTTACCTGGCGCCTCCTGTGAATCTGACCTTAGCATCCGTAAAACACATTCGACACGTGAGTGTCCGAAAAATGACTAGCGAGTCCTTTGCTACCGAATGCATTGTGTTCACGCGGTCGTTTGGTGATGATGAACCTTTGTTGGTCTACCTAAGCAAATTCTCATTTCAGGTGTGCGATGTTATAAGTTATGTTTCTGATCAGGCGACTAACCATATTCTTCGTTGTGTCGCTTGGGATCAGGGCCTCAGCAGAGTCCGAGTTTAGCGCCGACATGTTAGGCAAGTTCTTGACATGCATGCCCAAAAGTGTGGTCGTTGCAGCAATAATTTATTCTGAACGAGTCTATCTTAGGTACGCCTAAAATTCGATGCTCCTCTAATTCGATGACGGTATCGGTGAGCACGAAGTCGTCCTTCCATGGCCGCATGTACGTCGAAGGATTTCCGTACGACAGCCGGTGCTCCATCCCCTACGGTACATACAATTCTTCGAACCTGGTCATGAGCGTACCGCTAGTTCCATGCGTTACCAGCTTCTCACACAACGGTTCTGTTGCCTACGTGCGGATAAGCACACATCCGGTAGGTCAGCACAATATGCCTGGCGACACCGACATGCGCACGCTAGGTATTTGTAACGACTTCCAATCGCCTCCTGCGACTCGAATGCCGTGTACCGAAGCGCTCCGGAGGAAGCAGGACCCCAGCGTGCACACATGAGGTCCACTGTAAAAACGGCAGAACACTGACGGACGTCCGGGTGGGCGACCACGTACTCCACAAGTGGAGTTGTCCGAATTCCTATTCTGGACGCAAGTATGTCATGGTTCCACGCAAGTGCGACGTCCTGTCGGAGACGGGGTCCGTATTTCGGCTCATCGATGAAAGCGGGTGAGCTGCATAAGCTACGAGCCTAAGAAATCACCACATCCGTTTAGATGCTCGACAGATGAGCGGCTAATGAGAAGTCTAGAACCGTCGCAAGTCCGCAATGAACTTGTGGTCGCGGCTTTCATGAGGGCTTTCAAGTTTCCTGACACGAGCCGTCTACGTTTTCGGTGTAGCATCCTGATCCTGCCTAGGCCCAAGGACGTGGAAGTTGATGTATGCATACAATCTTACTTCGATTCTTGCATCAAGCCACACCCGTCATTCCATGATTAAGTTGCCTAAATGCGGACAGGACGCAAGTACGGCTGAACGCGTCCACGCAACTCTGGGCACGAAGCTAGACGACGGTTCCATCGAGGACGAATTTGACGGTAACTTGGCGTCCTGAGATAACGACTGTCCACTAGATTCAGGAGTCGAAGAAGTTATTACGCTTAGCGACTGGATTTACGTACGAGAAGACAAGAACAGTAGGTGGCTTCCTAGCGGTACAATATTTGTGATCACCTTTTTAGACTCCCAGCTATTTGAGCTGGTGGACTACTTGAGCAATTCGTCCACTGGAAAAGCAGAATCGGATTTTGAGTTGGCATTATCAAAAGTCCGTAATGCGTCCGACGTCGCGCTACCTCCGACCAGCATTGACGAAGATGTACCCGTATCGAAAGTAACATTCCTTAGCAGCGGATGCAACAAAACTACCTGCGTGCCGAATTCCTTGCCCGCACAGTCACCGGACTCATTTTCAAAGTAGACTTGTTGTTGTTTTGGTCCACAAAAGACGCTTGTTTAGCGTGCCTTCCTCCATAGCTGATAATCACTGGTCGTCGGAGAAACGTCACTCGATATTTTCGAGTACGATAGCAAACTATTCACTGCGGAATCTTTCCACTAGACTGCAAAACTATAATTTTTAGACGAAAGGCAAGAACCTGCGCCGCCGTCAACATCGAAAAATGACACGAGAATATCACAGGGCCACTTCGCAGCGAACACTAGTGTCCCGAAGGTTTTCAATAGTTCGTACTTCACGAGACGAAGCCAGCGGGTATGGCGTACGCGAACGCTACTGCTACAGGACATTAACCCCGACTTTCACTAAGTTCATGAGGGAACTTTTTAGGGGCATGATGCCGACGTCGGGTGCACATGGCAATCCGTGAACGTTTCACTCCTGCTATGGTCACTGGGCTCTGTCGTCGTCTGGCTCATTCTCATCGGCCTGAAGCTCTACGAGTACGTTTGGGCAGGACGAGCATCGGTGAAGTTATCCAGCTCCTCTGGCTCTACAAAGTACACGACGGAATGGAACGATCCGTACCACCTCGGATTCTCGCAAGGAACGCTGGGACGATTTGATCTGTTGAGGAACTGCTACTGAGTTGCGTTCAGTATAACATGACGGGTATTCTCTTTTTAGATCTTTCTGATTTATGTGCTGTTCCGAAATAAACGTTGCCCAGTTGAATGCTTGCATGTCCCTCGGATCTGCTAAAGTGCACGTCCCTCCTGCGGCATTGGCCGTATTGGTTTTTACGCGAACCCATTCCTTCACTCCCGCGGCTCGCCTGCCCTAACTGCCCCGAGGGAACTCGCCTAGTGGTCAGTCGCATTTGTTTGTGGCCTGGCAGTGACCGGCACGGAGGAACACATGCACAACTTTGGGCCGCCGGCGCTTCGGGCTTTTTCCGTGTGTCCTTTAAAATTGCGTCCAACTGGCCGCTCGGACAGCACAAGTCGATTAAAGTTCGCGACGTCGCCAGTGACAACCCACACTCCCGCGAACCAATAACGCAACATTTGTCCACTCGCAAACGAGATAAGGCCCCAAGAAGAGCGGAGAAAAGTAAAGTTGGTGACTTAGAGGAAGCATAATTTGGCTATAGCAAAGAAGTGCACGCTTGCCGGGCTTGTGCTCATTCGTGCTTACGTGAACGGTCGGTAACCTGAGTAATGGGCTCACGGAGTTCCCTTGGGGCAAGCATGATGTGGACAATTAGGACATAATAACTGGGCACATCATCCGTACCGATCCTTGTGAGGTATTGGATCGGCAGAGATTCCGACCCCAGGGCGAACTAGGCCCATATTCATGGCTTGTCGATGTTAAGCGGCGCCACTCTAGCGCATTTCCCTCGTAAACTGAACTGTTATGAGCTTTTGTCTGTATTTGCGTACCGGTATTATGTGTTCTTGTGACACAATGCTGGCCGCCGAAAGTGAAATGCTTCAGGGGTTATCTAAGCCGTCTCAGCCTCGCGCGACGGCGTCCATTCCCATTCAACCTTTGAATGCGAATTTTACTCGTCGCCAGAACCGGTCACGGGACGAGAATTTGCAGAAGAAGAGTGGCGCGCGTATGCAAAAGTGGTCGCTCGCCGAGCAAAACCAGTCTTTAGCCAAGCGCGAGCGGCGAACGAACTTAGGATGAGCGCCTTCGGGCGTCGGTTAAACAAATGTGCGCGCGGGCCGGAAGGGATGCGCATGCCGGGCGCAGCAGCGAAAGCGACGTCCAGCGTGGCGGGATCCACGGAACCCGATTCGCGCTGAATTACCGGCTTTTGTGAAGAAATGCATGACGAATCCGTCATAAAATGCCCGGCGTGAGCTCAAGGTTCTTCCTTTCAACGGTTATGACGTCATATGCAAATTTTAGTGGTTTCACGGCTAGCTTCAGGGGTTTCAAATGTTTGAACAGTAAGTTCCATCCTCGTATTACATTCGCATTGCGTTGCTCTAGCGGCAGGAGGACGATGACCGAATGCACTTTTAAGCTTGCACGTATTTGTGAGTGCACCTCCGGCCATTTCTCATTCACACCGCCGCTCGTCCGCGGCCCGCAGTGACCAGCACCTCTCGCGGAAGAAACAAAACGCAACGTTGCTGACAGCCGTCGGTCTTCTCGGGACAGCTGGCGGTCCATTCCGTTGGCCGGCCGGCGGACGCCCGGTTCCAGCTGGTCAGCGCTGCGCATGCAAAAGGGCACACACGAGAAAAGTAAACAGCGTCCGAGTCCCGGCCGGCGATCGGCGGGGACCCGGCTGGAGCGCTCCGAATTCCGCACTCGCGTTAGCGCTCCGTTTCGGCCGCTGGCCATTGAAATGCGCCGTGGTTGCGCGAAAGAACGAGCGCTCGTTGCGGCGCTCGGAACTCACCCGGGCGGAGGACGGGCAGCGCTGGCGATGGCGCTGTGGCCGCGGTTTTTGCTCGCGACGCATTTCGCTTTCGCTCGCTGGTTTCGTATAGCGCCAGCCGGCTGGCAGCAGCGAACAGAGAACAAGTCCGCCGCGGGCCGCCCGGGCGACTGGCGCGGCCGCAGTCCGAGTGGTCAGCGGCCGCTGGATGGCCGAATGCACTTTTACGCGGATTGCACACACACACACCGGCTCGCGACACATAAAACATGCATGCGTCGAATTCCCATAGAGCGCTGCGTTCGTGGAAACCCAGAGAAACGGTCCGCGACGACGGGCGGCCGTCCAGCGCTCGCTCCAGGGCTCGTTTTGCAAAATTCGGACGTTGCACTTTCACTTGCCCCGCCGTCCACTCTTTTTATCGCAGCCGCCACCCGGCTAGAACCGAGCTGCTGCCGCTGCTGCTCTTCGTTCTCTGCGTTGCCGTAGGATTGTGTATATCGTTGCGTCCACCCTGCACACACACACAGCGACCCGTCCGCCCCTTCATAACGACGTCCACTTTCCGGCGTCGAGCGGCGTCCACCAGGTCCAAATCTCCAGTGTCCGGTCGACGTACGTAAGGGGAGACTCGCCGTCCACCACGACGAAAAATTGCCGCTAAACTGGCTGCCTCGGGCCATTCCGCAAACGCGGCGCCACCCGTGTTCCAGCATCATCATCGCTACAATGGCACACCGCTGCCGACGGCACCGTCGTTGACGTCCGCTCCGCCGGAGGACCATCGGAATCTGTCCGTTTACATTCAGGTAAACCCTCTCGGAAAAATCAAGATCGAAGAACGATACTGGCTGGTCCAGAGCTCGTTTGCATGCTCCAGCAAACGCGCATTAGCAGGAAGTTTCAAATACTCCTTAGGGTGTACGCGTACGACGGCGCATACCTACTAAGCTTTATTCTAACGTAGCCGTATCGGCAAAGCCGCTAGGGCAGAACAGCAAGGACCCCATTTGGTGCATTTTGCTTCTTGTTCACTCTTCCCTCAGGAAGCGCAGACTGAGCCTCCGAAAGCGAGTTGCGAGAGGGGGGAATTTGCATATGCGCAGACGCGTCGCGTATCGGCATTCCCGAGTTCGGCGCGTTCATAGCCAGAGGCAAACTAATTAAACCTCGGCTGGATCAGCGCTAGTGGGACTTATCAGCGCTGCGTAATCTGCGTCCAAACGGGTTTCCCTTTGTGATGCAAGCATATGCGTAGCAGTCTGCGCGCAGCAGACGGAGTGCGCAACGCACACCACGCGCCGAATTCGCAGCCGCTGACCGTTGACATTTTTATTTTCTCCAGCGCTTCCGTGTCCTTGAATTCAGTGGGGATTCCAGCCGAATGCCCGTCGTTTCGACTCAAAATCGACCCCATAAGGGTCTTCTTTCGGTAGTCAACAGCTACGTTCCGCTCAGCTGTTCCTAGCGGTCTAGGGTCTGCAGTCTATGACGTTTTGGTTAGCCGGTGGCCCTACATCAAAGTATCCGTCAGCGAATTGCGGGTTCCTCGTATCGCACTCTTGGCGAACGTCTAAGCGCCTACAGGTAAATACGCAAATAGAAAGCGAGACGCACCGTCACTGATAGATAATAACAACCTCGCTTGCACTCTTGCAAGCGGCAAGCGACGCAGTGTCCGATTTGCATGCTACGGGGTGTACTAATCTACCCAGTACGTCACGAACTTTTCGGGTGCCACATTAACTAAGGAGACAGCATTGCCCACCTAGTAATATGTACGCCTACCGTCGTCTACGCCATGTGATAGTTCATTAACTTTGCAAGCTGCTCCCATTTTCTTCATGAAATACTTTGTTCAGCAGTTGCACGACGCGCTCGGCGACCGCGGCAAGGCACTGGAGTGGCGGATGAAAGAGAACCTGTCAGCCTTGTCGAGCAGTGCCGGCAACACCCTCGTCTCGCCCACCGTTACGGGCACAGCCGCCGCGAGCACCGTCTCTCCATGCAGTGGGTGCCGTGAACTTAAACGGTAAGTTACGGCATCATCACGAAAGGACCAAGCAGAGTGTTGAAACTTGTAGTCTGCTAGGTCCGAAAGGACCTAGCAGTACCAACTGAGGTTAGTCTCGATCAACTCCTAGTGAGTTCGAGAAGACTGAGGGTTGTAGGTAACAGACACCGCCGATGACACGTGTTATTGCATGAGCCCTTAATGAGAGAGTGCAAGCGGAGGCACCATATGGTGTGAGTGTGTGTGATGACGGAAATTGTAACTTTATTTTGGGCCCGTTTCATCACTTTCACGTCGCTGACGGTGCTTTCGCGTTAGCCGAGACCTTGACGCGTTCAACGATCGTTGAGTCCTTAGGGCTATTGCCGGCCGGAGCGCAGTACGCTGCACTTTTATTGAGCTTTGCAACGCGTGTGTGTTGAATGTGGCACGGGACGGGCTTTCGAAACCGTGCCTTGTTTTGGAGCCGTTCCGCGCTGAAATAGCAGCAGTTATTAGTCACACGCGCGGCCTCCATGCCCCATGTTCCCGGCTTAAGCAAGGCGTGTAAAGCACGAATCTCGTTAGACTCAATATTCTTCGGATATTGGCCTGAGCCTAGTATTTACTTGACAGTATGCCCAAGTTGAGTAGTAGTTTCATTGCTCTAAACTGCGGTTACTAAGCGATACGTGCGGTCGCGCATCCCATGGTTTCTAAAGATACCGTGTTTACCCCATCCCGAATTGGAAACACGATCCGTTTATTTTTGGCTCCAGAACAAAAACAAAAAATTTGCGACCGTTCCGATCGTCTCCATTTTAGTAAACGCTGGAAAAGGTGGTGATTGTGCTGGACAGGGACAGCAATTAACTACCGAAAAGGCCAGGAAAACAACTTTTTCGCGATTTTCCTGTTAGGCGAACGCCTGACGCAAGCGTCACTACGTCAAAGTTCATGAATTCTTTGAAACAGACTTTAGGGAAGCATGCAAAGTATCCAGGTCCTGAACACATGAAGGGCGCCCAAGCCGAGTTAAGGAATGGCCAAATCCCACATGGACACAAATCTGCGTTGGTCCTCTTGCTCCCCACGTGCATATCTTTCTTTACCTTAAGACGCCATAGCGTTAGCACCGAGGCTTATTTTGGCTCAGTGCAATCAAATTTAGCCAATAGTGATTGGACAAAGTTAGAAGGTGGCACTAGAAGTTCGGAAAGGATGTGCTTTCAGAACGGCCTTTTGAGCTTCGATTGGGGCATCCAAATGTGGCTCTAGAACGTCGAAGGGGAAGCGGGTTCATTACCCCGTCCTTACGTAGTTCGATTTCAGTTAGAACTGTTTCGGACGTGGCTTGTGCCCGGCCGTTCTCACCCACGACCCGAAATGGTCGGAGTTGTCGTGGGTCTCGTGACGCTAATTTACTATTACGATCTGTCAGCGTATAAATAGGTTCCGTCCCGACGATTTTGATGCGTGCGTTGTTTTGTATGGACGTCGCTGCGATTGCACTTTTTTATCAGCGTTCGTCCCGCCGGCGTCAGAGATCGGAACGGCGTTCCGTACCTGCAGGAGGCCGCAAAAGAACTGGTTGACCCAGTAAGCTCGACTGTTTTGGCCACTCCCTACGGCGCGTGACATCGCGGGAACACCGTTCCAGCGCAATAAAAGCACTGACCGACACTCAGCAAAATGCACGAGTGCACAATTTTTGCCAGACGCTCGCAAACGCTTACGTTGTCAAGACGATGATATGATTGAACTTTATCGTTAGAAGGGCCCTGTAAGACGGGAAGGATGGCCAGCAAGCGTAGAGAACTGTACACTCTAATGTCGAGTCCTTGGTCACTTATTTGCAAAATCGTGCGCTAACCGCATCGTTTCAGCGAAGTGGAAGAACTCAGACGAATGATCTGCCAATTCCTCGAATCGAAACCTGAAGCCCTAGCAGCGTTCGGCCTTACGCCTCAGTCTTGCGCCATACCTCAGCCGACCCGACCAACGACGGACTGTCCAATGTCGCTCAACCAGATTGCTTCCTGTACGTTTACCTTTTACCAAACTGAACTGGATTCGAGCCAAAGTATTGCTTCAGGTCATCCACAGCTTCTGCCATGGCTTTTATCCGGCGGCCTGAACTCGATGCCCAATCCTGCAAACACCCCGAAGCTGGACGCTAACGGTTCTGCTACTAATGCTGCAGCCGCTGCCCTTTGGCAGCTGGGCAATTCTATGCAAGGTGCCGGTCCGCATACCCTGCCAAATCAAAACGGCGGACCGCAGAATAACGGCAACCATGGTACGCAGCCGGTCTGCTTAACCCAAGCTAATGATTGTTTCCAGCAGAAAACTTTGTCGATCCCGTCGGAATGGACGGTAGTGACACTTCTTCGTCGACCTCTTCACGAAACACAGAGGTACGCGCTGTGGTCACAGGGCCCAATCCGACACGTAACCGGCCAGTTTCAGACAATGCTGAACAGTCCGCAACAAAGTGCCATGCAAAACGCACAAATGTTTGGAGCAGGCCGCAACATGCTGGTAAGCAGTATCCGCGGCTTTGCCCTGGAAAGTCCTGAAATATCACTGTCGTTTTAGGATTCGCTCATAACCGCAGCTACTGCACCACCGCACGGCTCTAACAACAGTGCCATGTCCCAGCTGCTCGGCATCGCCGCGCAGACTCAGCAGCTACAGCAGATGCAACGACAGATGTCACAGCATCACCAGGGCATCCCACAATCGCCAACGCTACACAGCGCGCATAACTCCAACGCTGCGGCTGCGCTTGCTGCTCTGCGTCATGCTCTAGCGGTCTCAGCGGCAATTCCGACGTCACCGTTAGGAGCGCCATCGTCACTAGCCATGTCATCGCTGTTGTCAGCACCCACTGCGCTACAGACCAACGTCCCGCATGTGACCCAGCATCGTCCGGCTGCCGTTTACCCGTCGCATAACGGCAACGGTGTGCATATGGGTACGCCTACAAACGGACATGGCACAGTGCGACGTGAGTACAGCATGACCGCAGACCGAAGGGTAAGGCCCCTGTGATCATCTGGGTAGTAACATGTTCACTTCAGCGTGCCACTGGAGACGAGTACGTGCGCATCATCCGCCAGCACGACTTGTCAGAGGAGCACATCCGCCAAATCCAGATTCCAGTCGCTCAAGCTCTGGTCGTCGATCCAGGTTGGAGCCCTCGAGATATTACGATGACACGTTCGCTGTTTCAGACTTTCGGCCACTCAGCGAGCAGCAAATAATCTCCCAGGTGCTGCAGAATAAGCGCTTCGAGAATGTCAACCTCTCGGAGACAATGGCGCAACTCTGCAAGAAGCTCGCTGAGAAGCGCGTATTCGGTTCGAGGCTGATGAGCCAGACAACCGTCGCGGCCCCGAATCATTCTACCTACAACAATCTGCCAAAGGACGGCATCATTTACATCCAACGTGAGTATCCGAAGCACAACTATAGAAGCTAGACCATGTCATTTAGATGTCTGTCGAAAGGTCCTGGGCAACCGTGTGCAAACCGACGAAGAGTTCTGGGATCTCTTTCGCGAAGCCATGCGCAAGCTTGCCGCTCGCTGCCGTCGCGTCCGCCACGCCAAGAAAGTGCGCTCTCCTCAGCAACAGATCCCTCTGCATCAGCACATGGGACGTGGAACCGCATCCGTTGGTCAGGTCGTAACCAGCGGTGAGGAGGATGCGATGGACGTGGAGACCGTCACGCCACCACTACCGGCCGCGTCGACTCCCCAGACGCCGTTCTCAGCGGCGTCGTCGACGCCAACGCCACCAGCCAACATCAAGACCGAGAACGAGCAGTAAACGCCGACTTTCGCCTGATCATAGTTCTACTTCACTGCCAACCGCGTGCTTCGGTATCCTTTAGCCAACCCTGTGCTGCATACGTTCGGTGTGCTTTCCTGCCAAAGCTCCCGATGCTAACAGCTTCCTTTCCCTGTGTACATTTCCCGACCGGTGATGCAACACCGCCGTCACCACGCGTTACGCCTCGCATAGTTCGCCTAGTTTGCTTCTGCACTAACTTTATGTCTTCTGCACCACCCATATTTTCTTAATTTTTATTGCTTAGAGCCAAATATTTCATTTTGTGTTGTTCTCGTTACCTCCATCCCACTGCCAACTCAGGAAACTTTCAGCCCTCAAGATTTCGTCTTTCTCAGGTACTCCTTTGTGACATGTATTCCATTCGTATCCACGCCTCAGGTACTTGCAATGGTAACTCGCATTTCTCAGGGAATTGTAGCATCTTTTGCTCTCGTCGATTCAGAACACCAGTTCCGCTAGCGAACACCTCATAAACTATGTCTGCATAACCGTGCCCAAGCTGCTTCTGTTTCAAATTCATGCAGTAATTCTTGTAAGCGGCCTGGGTGCATTCGATTATGACACTTCATACATTCGTACCTATGTACCGGCTTCCAAACAACCAAAGTCTTACCATTGGACCTCTCTTAATTATTTAATAAATAATTTTAACCGACATTGAAGCCAGTAAGATGTGGCCTCCACAAAATTGGCCGCGAGTTTGTGTATGTGAATGGCATGAGGCATAAATAATTCGGGCAATAAGCGTTGCGTCGACAAATGCCAGAAGTTTCTTAGGCAGGCTTCCGTTTTTCGACGAATACCGGTGGTAGGGTAGGCTGGTTGCATTCATGGAGCGATCGAAGCATACGTCCCCTAGAATCTCGACCGTTCGTAAAAACTGATTTAGCCAATTTCTACGGAAATAGCTACTCCGAGAACTAGTGCTACTGAAGAGCAGACAGCGAATAGAAACGATGGAATGTCGAACACTTGCCTGCATTAAGGTCATGTAACCGAGAATTAGTCGTGATTAGGCGCACCTCCCGCGTGTTTCCCGCTTGCTTAAGGGCGTTCGCGACGTCGCGTGGTCATTCCAGCCGCCGGCTGTAGCCGCATGTCGCGTTCCTGTAGCCGTTGTGATCAGTCCGTTTTTCACGCGGAACAGGTGTCCGCCGTGGGAAAGTTCTTCCACAAACAGTGCTTCACATGCTGTAAGTCCATTTCTGGAATCCACTCCCACTTAGGTTTCTTTAGACGTACCGGAATGCAATAGGCTGCTGGACAGCCGGTCGTTCAACAGCCATGATGGTCAAGTAAGAGATACTGTCGTAATCCGGTCATAGGACACTCTCAGGTGTACTGCAACTTCTGCTACAAAGAGCTATTCGGCCCCTCTGGCGTCGGGTACGGCATTCTGTCGGTAAAGAAAGTGCCTTCGGAACGCGAGCTTATATCCAACGCATCTCATTCGGTCCGACGATACGATAATGACGAACCCCTGAAGACCTCTAGCCAACAGTCTACCAGCGTCCAGCCGACCATCCTTCGACATGTACACTCTAATCATGCTTCTACGATTGACGCTCACGTTCTAGGTGCCGAAACCAGCGGTAACCGTACCTGTCTTATACAACTCTTTGCTGGCACGGTCAAGTCATTGTCAACGCTGTCAGCAGCGAGTCTACGAAGCGGAGAAGATGGTTGCTGCGGGAAAGGTATCGAATCCCAATCAATCCCACATATTATTGTCCCATAGGTCTTTCACAAACGCTGCTTTCGTTGCTTAAGTTGTGGAAAGTCCCTCGAGCCCGGCAAATATTCCGAGAGGGAGCACGACATCTTCTGCCATAGTAAGCGATATAGCATTGATTCGTTCGTAACGATTTTTAGAATGTTACGCGATGGAGTTCGGGCCGAAGGGTATCGGATACGGGAACGTTGCTGCGATTCAAATGCATCAGTAGCTTCACCGCTGTCGGCTCGACTTACCTAAGACTATTTAAGTGCCCTGCGAGCGTTTTGTCTCTTGTGCTTCTCAAATGAACATTGAAACGAGCTGGAATATGATCAACAAACAGGCATATGCTAGGTCTGAGCGGAGAACAGCACTGTATTGCAGTAGTCGAGGGCTTTATTTTGGCTTTGCATTGACCCGTTGTTATAGTACCCGTAATCTAAACTGCGGCATCCGCAATTAGGAATTCTTTGCTCGGCTCTTCGTCGCACGTGCTTAGCACGCTTAACCGGTTCATCGTCGTTGACTGACTGAGAATCTAAACGTGTCACGGTTAGAGCAAGCCGAACAAAAGTGTTAGCATATGAGGTTGTAAAATGGACCTGCGACGTGTTTTCGTAGGTAATGGACCGCGACAACGAATGATCGTTGCGCTGGGTCGAACGAGAGGAGAGGAAGCTTTGGCCGCTGATGCTTTGATTCATTCTTGCCCTGCAGGCCAATATATGCGTCGTTGTATCGTTCGGCTTCGGCTTACCTGCACTTTGTCTGTTGCCAAATATAGAACCGGAGGAAGATGGTACGTGCGCAGAGCAGTCCGCAGACGACTGTGCACAAGAAAACCAGCACCAATATCGTGGTGAAGTTGAGCGAATTCCAAATAGATTGCGTAGGTAGCGTTTGTAACGTTACGCAACTTTCGAACATGAGCCTCTCCGCCGACGCGTCAGTGATCCGATAGTCCAAACAAAACGTGTAGTTCTAAAGTGCCGTTAGAGCTAGTAGAACACCTACACGCCGTACCTGCATTGGCTTGAGGCGCATCACATTGTAGCTGTACCAGGGATTGTGCAACGACAACTGGATTGAGCGTGTCGTACTACCGTGCGAGTCCTTGACGCAGAGCGAGAGCTTCACTTTGTCGAACGCGCGGATGTTCAATGAATCGTTCCATGCCAGAGTCACGTAGTGTGACCCGACTTCAAGCGGGTAGAGAGCTATGCTCGGCTTTACAACGTGGAGTCGGAATTTCTGCGCCATTCCACTGGTTGGTGCTGCGCAGGTGTACTCCCCAGCGTCTTCCACCGTCAGTGCCTCGAACTGTATTTTCTCCTTGCTGACGGTCACCCGGGGATGTCTCGATTGTGGTAGCGATGACTGCGGTCCGGCGTAACGATCCATTGAGAACTGCGGTATGCCACCGATAACGGGGCTGGATGCGCCGGTTCGAAAGATTTCATCCAGCATTGGCCAGTGCGTTTCCTGTGACGCAGTTGGCCATGGGGCCTAAAAAGGTTCTGCTTTCGCAGTGGACAGTCGTTTTTGTTAACAAGATCGTCCTTGTCAGACTTCGGGGCCGTCCAGAAATATGTGATTACCATGAGGCATTTTTCCCCTCGCTCCGTGCTTAGACCCCTGACCTTCCTCCGTGCAATGTCACGCATCAAAAGTCACCTAATACGGCCATATGACGTGATGCAAAAGCAGCGTCTGCAGCTAGATATCGATGAGAACTTGGCAGACACAGCCCGAAATACTGATAAATGGCTAGCCTCAGTAAGGGCCGAATGGAATCGGACATAAAATCATAAAATATATAGTGTAAATTCGCTCTGGCGGCGACTAACGGAGGTCCATTTTACCTATCGTTCCAGATCACGGGATCACATGCTGCCAGACTCCGCTCTTCTTCCCCGTGACGCTAACGCCATTTCTGGATGGTCCCTTACCGCAAGGTGCCTCGTCACGAGTTCAGTTCCGTTTGGAAGCGTCCAGGAAGTGGATTCATCCCTCGACGTGCAATACGCTGCGAAGTATTCACCAACGCTCGCCACTAACTCAGTGCCGAATGGCAAAAGAGGTTGCTTCGAACAAGTCTCTTTCTGCATTGAAGAGCTATCGAGGAACGTTTCTAGCAAAAGCTTCTCTCCGACAGTGCTCGTGCAGTACGTCTGTTGGATGTCCGCAATCGTAGACTTCAGGTTTCTGACAACGTCTCGAATGCAGCCGCATGTCAAGGGGTTCCCGGATATTCGTAAGCGTGTAGTCGCCTTCACAACCGCCTCGTTCACATCACTGAGGGCATTGGATGACAGGTCAACGCTGAATGCACTGTGTCATGCCCAATACAGGGAAACGACTTACTCGAATAGAAGAGAGTCGTTGGTGAAGGCAGCAGGTGAAATATAAACAAGCTGGGGATTGTGCGAAAGCTTAGCGACCTGCAGGTTTGGCAGCTTGCTGAATGCAAAGGCTTCGACTAGTCGAAGGCTAGGAGAATCTGATATGCGCAGTTCCTAGGAGCGATTGTCAACCATTATCCGAGCAAATCACATCTTACTTGCAACAACGGCTGCACCAGGTCGCCTGCTTCAATCTTCGTCAACGGATTTCCTCCTAGGTCCAGCACTCGCAGGCCAACCAGCTGCCGCAGGTCACTCGGAATAATGCTCAGGTTGTTAAAGGAGAGATCAAGCGTTTCCAGCTGAAACATTAATCGCACATTTATCAAACCGAGATGAGCTACATGCCTGGTATAACGGTGAGAAGGAGTCGTAGTCGAACCGTTGGATTCTGTTGTGACTTAGGTTCAAGTAGACAAGCTTCCGCGCACTGAAGAAGGAGCTGCTCTGAGCCGACGCTAGCTGATTGTGGCTGAGGTCGAGGAACTCGATGCTGGGCGCTAGCCTCAGCATGTGCTCGCTGATGGTCTAAGCCGGTTTGTTTATGGCATTCGCGACATAACGCAGTTTGTACCAAGATATAATTCTGCGATAGATACAGCTTCCGTAGCTTAAACAGTCGAAATGCCTCCCACTCGACGGTGAACAGCTTGTTTCGCTGAATTTGTAGTTCTTCAGCACCGGCGAAGTGTACGAAGGAATTCCGCAAAATACTCTGAATGAAATGGTTTCAAAATGCAATTAGCGTTGGAATACCGTTAGTTGGTTGCCGTTAAGGATAAGCACCCTAACTGAAGGCCATGAAATGTCTTGAGCTGTCGCCAACGAGCTGATGTTGTTGTCCGAGAGATCCAAATGGAGCAGGTTGGGCAATGGTGGAAGTAGCAGTAGATCTCGAAGATCAGATTCAACGACAGTCAGATTCTGCAGCGCATTCGAGTACGCATCACTTGCGAGCCGAGTGAAAAGTTCTTTGAGCTGTGTCTCGTTTAGTCCGGTACATGTCACCGACATAAATCCTGTGAGGAAGAAAGGAAGCGTGTAATATCCGGAAGTCTTGTGTGATGTGTGATACCTTGGCATTTGCAGCCGCTCAAGCACGTATACTCGACTTGGCCACTGCTGACCAGCGCCAAGTATCCGATCACAATCGTAAGCGTAGCGTATGCGACGGAGCGCTCCATAGGCACGTTGGATAGCACCAAGTTGTACTTAATTCATCCCGAGTTCACATCGCTTGGAACCTGCGGAACAATTTCTAAACGTCTTGAGGTTACGTAAGAAGCTTCCATGCTACATGCAACGCTGCCGGGTGCACGCGGTAGCAGCAGCATCTCGACAAGTGCGGCTCGTCAAGTGGTGAGCGTCGGTTTATTCAATTTAGCGGGTTCGCACATTTTATTAAGGCGGAAGGGCTTGTTGACTTAAAGAGCCATTTATGGGTAAAATTGGCGATCGATGTGCCACGCGGAATGCCCACGATAGGGCCATGGTTAGCCCCAAAAGTGCGCCCGCTACTCATAACGGAACAAAGGGGACGCAATGAATGAGCAAAGATCTACGCTAATTATTTATGCACAACGGATGGACACTTGTTAGCGGTAGGCCAGCTGAAGTGGAAAAGCGGAGGATGAGAAGAACCTTGCAGGAAGTTCCTAATGAATGCATAAAGATTAAGCCAAGCAGTGCTTCCATGCCCTTTGTCCGTTTGATTCGTCGGTACGCGCATGCTAACAGTTGCACTTGATTGGACCTTGGAGTTCTGACCGAAATGATCGCATTGGCCTCACTCAGCATTTTCACGTTATTTTGTTGACAAAACCACCTATATTTAGCTTGAAGTCAAATGACGGCATCAACATCGAGTATAGCTGCATTCACTACATGCTCGGTACCGGTCGAAGAAAAGACTTGGATGTCAGCGGCTCCTATGAGCCATCTCGAGGCTTCGTGAAATACAAGCTCATGAGACCGCGTCCGATAAGCAAATGACAGATCGGCCAAGGGGGATTCATTCGCGGCAATGAATGCCGTAATTGTGCCATAACGCTCACTCATCTAAGTGTGGGTGCCGGGCCACCAGTTCCGGACGCGGCTCGTCAATTCCCACCACTCCCATTGCAATGGAGCCTAATCGGCCGTCACGGCCCAAAGTCAAACTTCGCCTTCATGATGAAATGAGAGATGTTGTGCATGGGCTTAAGCCGACATTCGTGGCGGAATTGTTGGTCATTGAGTACATGAGTACGTAAGTGGTTATAGATGAAACGTTTCCGCAGACTGCAATCACGTGCCTTGTCTCCATGACGTCAAGGAAGTGGCATAGCTAAGTGGTAGTGCCTTTAAAAAGACTGAAAGCCAGGGCTTCAAAATTCGAAAAAACCTCAACTTCAACTTCAACCTCAACGTTGAAGCCTCAAAAACATCAACTTGAACTTCAACTTCAACGTTGAAGTCTAAAAAACTTCAACTTCAACTTCAACTTCAACGTTGAAGTTTAAAAAACTTCAACTTCAACTTCAACCTCAACGTTGAAGTACACAAAACTTCAACTTCAACGTCGAAATTCTTTTTGGAAGCCGACATTCAAGCCTTATCACACTGTGTAAACTTACAAACTCGACGTTGAAGTTGCAAAAACTTCAACTTCTCCGATGAAGTTTACGAAACCTCAACTTCAACTTCAACGTCGAAGTTGGAAAACTTCAACTTCAACTTCAACTTCAACGTCGAAGCCCCAAAAACTTCAACTTCAACTTCAACGTTGAAGTTGAAGTTGAAGCTGAAGTTGAAGTTGAAGTCGAGGTTGAAGTGGAAGCCCTGCTGAAAGCCTCAGTTAGTTTCCGCATGGAGTTTGCCGTATCCGTATGCCAAATAATGGAACGGCAACGGTATACCTCTTACGACACCTCTCCGGCCATGAAACGCCCAGAATATGCCCCTCAAGGACTTGTACTGAAAAGCGTGATTAAGAAAAACTAAACCCCTTTGTCTTGATTTTAGCATTCGGCTACCCTTGGCTAGGGGCTAGTAAGGAATGCGTGCCGCAGTTGAAGAGTAACTATCTCTTTAGGACGCTCCTATTCCTTAGTAATGGTTACCCAAAAAACGATACATACAGTGCGGAAACCTCGAGGACAGTTGCGGTTATGCAACGACTAATGGGCTAATGGGTGACCTGCGAACAAAAGAGCACCTGCCGCTTATCGATCATAAGCGATGACCACAGACGTCCTGGGGACACGGCTCTGGATGGACAGCCGTTAAAGCTGCTAACTAGAGGGTCAGGTTTCCTTATTTGAACGCCCCTGGCCAGCAGTTTATGGGCAGTTCCAATGCGTCCAGAAAATGGAAGAATTAGAAAAGCCTGACCATACATTACTCAGCGGAAAAAAACACAATCTTATGCTGACCACTTTGTTAGGCCATCAGCTGAAGTGCCTGAGGAAAGCACACTCCACAGCTGGAAAGACCAAAGGCGCCTTGAATTCATGCAAGCGGCTCTTCCGACCGCAAGGCGTCATGCAGTTTAATCGAAGCTGTCCCACTTCCACTTAGGTAATTAGCCATGCGTCTTAATCTGCACGGGGACACATGATGTGTGCATGTCAAAAGCTAAAGCCCTAACGAGCCCCACCAGCTTTGCCATGTCAGCCGATTAGCATAAAATTTGTTTATGCCCTGCTGGGCACAAGACATGCACCGAACATGACTGGATAATTGTTGTCGTGCGCGTAATCTCGTCCAGCCCACTGGCTGGCGATTGTACTTGAGACCAAGGGAAGATTTATTCGATGTTTTAAATCAACCAATTCCGAATAACAAGTAACGACGGTAGGAATCACAAGCTTGCTCGTTCTCGCAACATGGTCTTCGTAGCCGGAGATACGTACTTGCCTAGTCGAGCCATAACGGGTGTGACGGCAGATGTGCCTTCCAAGGCGTTGCCGGGCTGAAATACCAAAGTTCTCGCCACAAACTGAGTGAATTATACCTCGACTTTGAATATGCTCTTGTCCAGGAGAGAGTCCATAGCATTTTTTGCAGTGTCACCGGACAACATGGAAAGGTCTCTTAACGTTGCGCCCGTCTCGCTTAGTTGCTGACCCATCTTGCGCCTCCATTCGTTGACAAAGTTCGAGCTGGTGTAGCTTCTGCTTGAAAGGAGCCGCATGGCAAGCCAATAAGCGTTGACTACCGGCTAAACGGAGACCGTTACTTAATTTTTTCCAGACCAGGTAAGGCGAGATGCAAGGTACTCTTTGTCTAATACATACCTGAACCATATCTGCGAGAAGACGGAGATCCCCTACGCGTTCAGCAGTACCGGAACTTGGTACGAATCCGGCTGAGACAAGCTCTGCATAAGTTTTAGCCCAGTCGGCGTCCAGCTGATGCGGAATGAAGACGAACTCTCGATCGAGAATCTGGCGCAAGAAGCTACAATTATAAGTACATTGTAGAATCTACAATCATTCTCTTGTTTCGGCAATAGGGGTGACAAGGAACCCTTCAACTTACCAGAAATCCTCTTTCGCTGATGCATTGTTGCCTCCGTGCACTAGTAGTGTCATTGCGGCTAGAGCTGATCGAGCTATTAGCCCGGTAACTTGGTTGGCGTAGTTCGAAAGAAGAATCGCCGACACGGACTGAGTGAGCGTCTTATTCTTGACGCCATTAACATCCTCCACATGATGAACGGTAACGTATGAGACGCCACTTCTTTCTGACAGCTTCACGAAATCGTCGTTTAGCCGAATGTAGTACCTGAACAAGAAGGAAAGCTCCTGGCCCGTAATGGCTCTAAAGCGCATACCTGAGGTCTGCATCGATGGAGTTCGAAATCCTGACGCGCACGCCAAGACTGGTCACCAGATCGAAGTAGCGCCTGACCAGTCCACTGAGATCCTCGAATTTTAGACCGTCGTCGAATGACGGGTTCTCCGACGACATGTGCAGCAGCGCGGTGCACGCTAAGGGCCAAATGGAGATGGTGCTGTTTTGATCCAGGGTGACCACGACTTCATGTGCGAAACGGCGAATGGCCAGCTTGTCGGTGTCGTTAAGGCGGAACTGTGATCTTGGCTAAACACCCAAGTAAGGCATTTGGAAGTAAGCGATACCATACATCAAATGCAGAGATGGACCGATCGATTACACCGTTAAATCTCTGCCGAATAGGAATAGGCTTGCCGAATGTTACATAAACGTTGCCATAGCACCGATCGAGGATTTGTCGGGCCTTCAACAACCCTAAAGGTTGACGGGATAACCATGTTGCATTTTGCTTGAACTACCTACCCGAGGTTGTCTCCTTTGGCTTTGGGAAGCCAAGCAACTCATATGCGTACAACCACTCTTCGGGACGCTTGTCGTAGTTGATCGTTACCGGTACGAAAATCTAAAACGGGGTCGTCTGGGGTCGATTAATCCTGGAAGCGGCAGCGCCTACATACCAAGTCCAGAACCTCCGATCTTACGAAGGGCTCCAGGACGGACTGAAGCAGTCCGTATTTAGGCCGACGGCTTTTGTTCGTCCTGCTCCTCTGCGCTTCGATGAAGAACTCAAAGGTCCTGTCTCCATTGGAAATATGCGCTTGCACGTATTCGTTGAAGATTGACCAATAGAACGCATCCTAAATAGCAGGTTAAAAGTAAGAAGAAACAGCACGAACTGACTTCGCCAAATGACCGCTTAATGAAGAAGGCGCCGCACTTGCGCAGCGCTTCGCCCAAGAGGTAGGAGGACTGGAAGTCCGAGCCGGCACAGATCGCAGGTAACGGAATTTCCTGGTCAAAACATAGCAGCGACACTAGCAAGAAGTCCATGTAGGAGCGATGTGACGGCACAAATACGACGGAGTCGTGCTTCGCCAGTTCTCGGACTTTCTTCAACTGTGCCATGTTGACATAGATGCCGTCGAAGATACGCTAAACATTGCCGAGGGTTGCTGCTGATAAAGCTACGAGAGCTTACCTTGACAACTTTAATTATGCCGTATCCGATTCCGCGAACATGGGTAAGGTTGAAGTCATGAGCCATATTTGCGAGCGTTGATGACGCCTCATTGTGAACCTCGACTGTTGTTCGACCGCTTCGCTTCACTTCCTCTTGTATCGCACGCTAAATCAAGGACAGATTTAAAGCTAGCAAGTGCCCTTACTTTAACCGCAGGTGACTTCAGGACTTCCGTATTCAGCTGTGCGGGTGTTCGTCTCACGCTTCCTTCCCTGGTCGGAAAAGTTCTTGTCTGTCGTACCCATGCAAATTCGCCGCCGACGCGTTCTACTTCCGATAGCCACTCGACGTAGTTCAGGTCTACATCCCCACGGACCATTTTGGTAGACGAGCGAGATCCAAGTTAAACAGACAGCAGCGTGCAAAATCAGACCATCACGCAAATATTTACTGATAACACTTCTGTCTGCAGCGATGGACCCGGTAAGAGGTCGCAACGTGACAATCGGGTCGCTTGGAACATCGTTTTGGCAAGCTACGTGAAGTGCGAATGAGCTGATCATTAGAGTTCGACCTTTGCCATTTGCACGCCATTATTTTTCCTTTACATGACTTAGTCGAAGCCTTATCTCAGATCTCATATCTCCAGGCGCGATGAGTCACAGGCTTCAGAAACGGGGTTTGTTTTAAATCTTTTGTACACTTGTACAAATCTATAAACAACGGATCACTCGAGGAGACACACGTCGAGGACACAAAACCGCGCTCGGCATGTGGGACACGGTGCTCTTCCCGACATCCATTGTTCTGGGTACTGCTGATCCTGCTTCGAGGCAAATATCCTTCCAATGCATTTCGCGCACCTAAAAACCATCAGATTTAAGCTCAAAACAATCTAGCACAAAACAGGCTATGACCCTAGCCTCGGGCACGCAGGGATTCGCATCAAATAACTAACCACATGGGCCGACAGCGGCAAACACCGCAGCCTTCTTCACTCTCGTCGTCTAAGCAGCTCTTCAACAGCTTGACGTTCGACGTGACAGACGAGCATCCCAAGCAGGGCTCAAGCTCTTCCTTCTTCTCGTATGGATAACGCGGGTTGGAAACAATCTCCAGCAGCAAGCGGTCCACGAAGCGTTCGTGCAGCGGCTGGGGCAGTGTTAAGTCTTCCCGCACTTCGATGGGACGTGCTAGTTGGTCGCGAAGCGTTGTCAGCATTTCCTGCGAGAACACCCTAAAGTTGGATGGGATAACGCGACGAGAACCAGGAAAACTACCTGATTGAGAAAGGTGGAACGGCTCCGGAAATACTTTCAATGCGAACGTCGATCATCTGGATCCCGTTGTTTTCGTCCGACAGGTACTAAGTGTGCTGCTAAGCACTGAGTTGGGGCATATGGCTGCTTACCGGATGTTGGTTGCTGCTGTAGACGACGAAGTTGGAGTCCGAGATCTTAGCGAAGGTGACCGTGTAGTTCGAAACTCGGATCAGCCAGTTGGTGGTGACGACCACTCGGGAGTATGCTGTCTAAAATGGATGAACCGCACGCGCCAAGAGCAGCACATACCGTTGTACTCGATGGTGTAGACGAGAGGCACCCTCACTTCAGTGTTGATCTCTGTTGCAACTGCCTTCCAGTTCGGGTTGTAGCGGCGCAAGTATTTGACGACTGGGTGATATTCGTTGTCGAAGTACAAGAGAAGAGCAGCGACGCTTGCGCCGGCTGAATGGGAAGGATGTTGGGCAAAATGCTTCGCAGCTATACCTATCCATAGAAGAACTGTTAGTGCCGAGAAGTACTGGATAGCGGTGACTGGCGGCAGCCGGAAAACCTGAGATTGCACCAGGAACTCGAGCAGCACACAAAACCCTACAAAGCAATCAGTTAGAAAAGCTCATAAAACAAACGAGCGTACCAAAGGGAAGGCCGCTATGGAGAAAGATAGTGAGGCAGGTCCTTTTGATTTGGTACTGAACGAAGTTGAACCGTTCGTCGCCGAGTAAAGCATAGAAGATTTTCGGAATCGTAAAGCCGGCCGTGTTGAACTCTTGCGGCGGGAAGACGATGCACATCGCGAAGAGGGCGAAGAGAAATGCATAGGTCCATAGTTCCGAAGAAGGTACCCCGAGTTCCATTTTACGTACGGTGATACCAGCCCAGCCAAGTTTCCAAAGTCCGCTTTCTTACAAAGGCCACGTCTAGCGTTCGTAAAGCGGAACGCCAATCGCCTGAAGCGCTGCCTCAGCATAGAACATTCCGAAACTTTATATGAATTGTTTGCATTTATTTTGCGTGTGAACTAAACCAAAAAATTCCAGATCACCGCAAAAGAACGTCATGACCGCAGAAGCAAAGCCCTCCGTAAACGAGTACCGCTTGGATACGGACAGCGAGCTGCGCATTGAGGTCGGCAAGGAAGAGGTTATCATGGAGCTACTCGAAGGAACTGCTGAAATCTTCGGCACTCCGCTTTCACTTCATAAGCGCTACAACTTACCGCCAGGTACGTCACTTTCAACAGAATCTTGCAGTACAGCTTCCCTTTCTCTTTTCAGGCTACCGAGCAGCGATATTCACCTACCAAGGTGCGCAGTTAGAAATTGTCGGGAAGACAGAGAGCGCCTACATAGCACAACAGACTCCGATGGTTTGTTGTCCACTACTTGCCAGTAATAACTTTCGTTTATCTAGATAGTCTACGCAAACGACCACGCAGCGCTGGAAGCGAAGCGGAAGGAAACAGAGGACAAGATCGCTAAGGGCGAAACAACAGAGCGAGGGCCGAGGATAATGATCACCGGGCCTAACGATGTCGGCAAGAAGACCCTATGCCGGATACTGTGCAACTATGCCGTCAAGCAGGGGCGCACCCCGATATTCGTTGATTTAGATGTCTCGCAGGTACCTAGAATAAAATCTCTAAGTCTATAGTACCGACTCTTAGGGACTTATCGACTTGCCAGGGACGGTGAGCGCGGCATTTATCGAAAAACCGGCTGACATCATTGACGGCTTCGACTTGAGCAGTGTCTTGACGTACCACGTAAGGCTTTAGCACGATAGGGCAAGGCAATAAGCGTCATTTTAGTACGGACACTTGACGCCATACGCCAACATGCCTCACTTCGAAATCGTTCTAAGAGCTCTCGCTGACACCATCAGCAAGAAAAGTGCGCTGAGTAAAGCGGCACAAGTCAGTGGGTGCATTATCAACACCACCGGATGGGTTAAGGGCGAAGGGTAGGCCTCCAAGACAGTAGGCGGTGCCTATGCTGCTGCTTGCAGGTACGACTGCATCGTCAAAGCGGCGGAAATCTTCGAGCCAACAGTGGTCGTTGTTCTCGACCATGAACGTCTGTACAACGACCTTCAGACCGATTTGCCTAACTTTGTCAAGGTATTTTTGGCAACTGGTTTAGACCTTTGTCTTCTTGTTTTAGATCCTTCACCAGCCTAAATCTGGCGGCGTTGAAGGCCGTTCGGCCGATTTGCGGTCGGTGGCCAGGCAGAGAGCTATCCATCAGGTAGGCAGCCCTTTGGGCGCTCGGCTTTCAGTGGCTAAAGTATGCTTTAGTACTTCTACGGAACTCGAGTCTACGCCTACTTCCCTCATACATTCGAGGTTTCGTACGACAAGACGCAGGACGAAAACAGTCTCACGGTGGCGAAAGTGGGCGCTGAGCAGCTGCCGGATTCCTGCTTGCCCGTTGGCATGGAAATCTCGGATCATCGGACAATGGTAAGCTAGATCGTCGCGAAGCGGTTCGACGGGAAAGCTTCCGGTTTATCTACAGGTTTTCGTTTCAGGTAGTCTCCGTCCAAATTGATCAGTCTGTCACCAACCACCTCCTGGCGCTAATGCCACCCGATTCGCCTATCGATCACACACTCATCACGAAGACGGTGATAGGATTCGTCGTCGTAACGAAGGTGGACACCGAGAAGCGCATGCTGACCCTGCTGTCGCCACAACCTCATCCACTACCTACTCGCGTAGCTTTACTGTCCGATCTGACGTTCCTGGACCAAGCTGAAGTCTAGTAAGGCTTTGTTGTAAGATGATATGTCCGCATGTGCTGTTTTGTTTTTGCAATCCCTGTTGTCACTGAATAAAGTAATTTTTTACGCATTAGTTTATTAGTCGCTTTTACGAAAAACAAACACGGAACGGATAGTTGACAAGTCTATGGCCGTTTTACCTAAAAAGTGAATACATATCCGTAGGATTTTCAGTCGGTCATAGCATTGCTCCAAAAACAGGTGATATACTGGATAGCGGGTAGGACAATCAGCTTGTGCTCGACAAATTGCAGCGTTACACATATTTGGATGGTTACCGGACTACACACGGAGGGCATGGTACACCGGCGAATTGGCATATGCGGTACACGTGGCGGGGTGAGTAGTAACCGGAAGAGAGAGCAGCGCGAGTTGAGCAACATGCGAAAATTTACATACAACCTGTGTGGAATTATTGGTTGGAGAGCCCGCGGGGGAAGGCGCAGCGCTTTCACATAGTGAGAGCAGCCGTTGCGCATATCCGCGAAGCGAACCCGTAGAGCTCGTGACAGAGCCAAAGGCGAGAGAGAGAGCAAGTGTCACAGCGAGTTACATAAGGCCACTGTCTAGAGGAGGAATTCGGTAGCGCGGGAGGTTAGGAGCGGTGGTTGTGGCCGTTGCTACTGCTCTTCGCGTCGCTGCCCGGTTTCGTCTGCTGGGCGCGATGGCCGTTGCTCTTCTCGTGACGGTAGTGTCCGTTGGCAAGACCGTTAAGAGCAGCAGGACGAGCGCGCTTCGGCAGTCCCAGGTGTTGCAGGTCGGACGCGTTCGAGTCGGTGATGCTGAAGGAGTTCTGGCTCTTGAGCATGTAGGTGGTACTGGGCGTGGATCCGAGTCGCTTCGACGCCTAAATGTGGTGATATCAGTGGGAAGCAGCAAACATGAAAGCTTCGTGAAAGGCGCAATGACCCACCACTGGGATATCCGCCTCCACCATCCAAATCTTGAACTTGCGGATGAAGCAGATCACGGGGACCGGTGCCATTGCGAGGATAACCTAAACGTCAGGTTTCGTTGACGGACTTTCAAGAAGGTTCCGGAATGCTTACCATTCCGAAAGCGATAAAGAGTGCCCACACCGGATACGGTGAGTCGTGTTGGTGAGCCTAAAAGCCAGGTTGAGTCCCCATTGCGTACAAGACGAAAATAGCTCAAACACTGGCTCCGCTTCAAAGCACGTACCGTCACGCTGTCGTAGGTGGAATAGACGGGCAGGTGCGTGAAGGACTTGAATATGGATGCGATGAAAAGCACGAACATGATCACCGGTGCAATGAATCGCCAGGTGTACGTCCAGTAGGGCCCGACCTTCTCGCCCGTCATGTGCTCGAGGTCACGGCAGAAGTTCTCGTAGCCGTAAACGTAGATGACGGCGATGATCTCGAAGAACGCGACGCACATGAGCGCGTAGGTACCTGCGAAGTGATCGAACAGCGAGACCCAATACTGAAAAGGTCCAAAGTTAGAAGTAACTGGGATGGCGAAAGGCTGACCTGTCCCGAATGCGTCGTGAACACCAGACCAATTACGCATGAGACGCTGCAGAGGACGAAGGTGAGCACCGGCTTGCTCACAGTGATCATGTGGCTGTCGTTGAGCGACGTGATCACGCCCTCAAGAGTGCCGAACATGGAGTCCAAGCCCGAGCATGAGAAGCATCAAGAAGAACATGATTGCCCATAGCGGAGGAAGCGGGAACTGCAGGATCGCCTCGGTGAAAACGACGAACGCAAGACCGGTACCCTCGGCTGCCTAAACCGAACAGTCTTAGTGTTACCGTATTCATCAAGTTATGTAAAACGGATACATGACTGTAAAGTGCACCTTACCTGAGCAATGATCGTTTTGTAGTCGCAGTGTGCAGTAACGTTCGCCATTAGCGGGAACTCGGACAGGTGGAAGTTGTGTTCCATAAAGTACGTCCACTCATCCAGGCTGACATTCCCCTTGATCTCGTCCAGACTGTTGAACTTGCCGGGATAGAGGCCGAGAATTTGGGACATATCCCTGAAGAAGGAAGCACGTTAATTAACTTCTCGCATTATTCGAAGCGTACTTGTCGATGCAAGACATGTAGTTCTTGTGACCCATGTATCCGAGGACGCAGAAGATCACAAACGCCGTATAGAGCGAGGTGAGGAGGTTGATCGCCGACAGGAGGATGGTATCCTTCTTGCAGTTGTTCTTGATTGGGTTGTACGAGCCGAACGCGATGAGACCTGAAAACAGGTTTTAGGTGAAAGCTCTACGTGCTTGTAATACCTCCAAAGCCAAGACCCATGCTGTAGAAGATCTGCGTCGCTGCTTCCAGCCACACCTCGGGGTCATACAGTCGAGTGAGCTAAAACGGAATTCAGTCAGTAACAAGCGGTAAGAAGCCCAAAACGATGCTTGGCATGCACCTATAGGAAAAGGAACGTACATCAGGCGTAAACATGTAGACGAGGCCGTCGGTGGCACCCTCCAGCATCACCGAGCGCACAAGGAAGATCGTCGTAACCACGTACGGGAATGTTGCCGTCAGGTACATAACCTGTAACAACATGCTTTCTAGAATGCCTGCTTCGTTAGCACTGGGAAGAGAGAGAGAGCGCGCCAAGAAATATGAGGGCTGTAAGTGGTTACGCAAGTACATACAACGAACCTTGCCGCTACTCTTGATGCCCTTCATCACACAAAGGTAGATCAGTATCCAGGCAAGCACCAGCGAGACGGTCATGTGGGTAGTGAAGCCGCCGAATTCACCGATCGACCTAAAGTTTGACAAATTTACGAAAGTAAAAACCAAGCAGTGAAATGTACCCTGAAGTATCGATGGCCTGTCGATTCCAGAAGTAGTTTGTTGGTGACGTCGATTTGGCGCATTCCTCTATCACGGTGCCGTTTGGCGTGAGCGGACACGTCTACAGATCAGCAAGTCTATATAGGACAGAATGCTAAAGGAACTTACACTCCATGGAAGCTCAAAGCTGAAGGACTTGTAGAGGTAATAGATGCACCAGGTTAGAATGACGTTGTAATACAAGCCTACGAGAAAGGACACTATTGCAGCTGCGACGCCGACACCTAAGCCACAGGTTGCATGTTTGTCTCGGAATTACAATAGCAACATACCTCCGAGGTACGGATGAATAGCGTTCCACACGCCCACCGGACCCGTGCGCAGACGCTGGCCAATGCCGAGCTCGATGAGGAACAACGGCATGCCTTGCAGAACCATCATGATCACGTACGGAATCAGGAAGGCACCTAAAGCTTGGATCAGGAACTGGAAGACGAGGCCTTGAGCATACCTCCTCCGTTCTTCTGGCACAGGTAGGGGAATCGCCAGACGTTGCCCAGTCCCACCGCGTACGAGATGACGCCCATCATGAACTGCATCTTGTTGTCCCATCCTTCGCGACCGTCGTCCTCCGGATGGCCGGCCAGCTCGCCGCTGCCGGACGCCTTCAGCGCGACGGACTCCTCGCTGAAGGTGACCTTCGAGCCGAGTGCGGCCGTCTCCTCAGCATCGTCGTTGCTGAAGGTGGCCTTCTGGCGGTTGCCGTTCAGTCTCTCCGTCGCCTGCGAAGGCAGTTGCAGCAGGTCTGGACCATTTCGCATCTAAACAAGCCACTTGCAACGGTGCATTCACGCGCTAAAACAAAGAGAGGAAACGCGCTTCACGCATTCCGGACGAGAGCGAACTCGCAGCAATAAGTGTTCGCGTGAGTACCGCGGCACGTGAGGAGGAACCGCCTTGCGGAGCTTAGTAATTATTCGAGGTCGTCCTCAGATTGTGCATTGTCCATTCCTCCGCCCCAACACACGCTGTTCCGGGTCAGCTTGAAGTTGCCGAAATCGATAAGTGCTTAGTTCGTCGTTAACTGCTAAAGGCCAGAACCAACTGACACTTCGGAAAGGCGCCCGTCCGAAATGCCTCCCTCTCTTCCTTACGTGAGAACGCGTCGGCCAACTCGTGAAACACCCGCTCGTCTCTACGGCCGCCGCCGGCAACGTGATGGCCAACGCCAACTGTTTCACGTCACTCATCAAGCCGCGGCTGGCTCACATCCGGTCCAGGTCTTCCGCAATTTGTAATTGGCAACCTCAGGATGGGGAGATCGATTGGATCGCTAGATAAACAGCGCCTTGGAATGTCACGTATCTTGCGAACATGACAGCGATGCGCATAGTTTCGAAAGCCGAAGAAGGAGTATCTGCTTACCAATGAGGAGGGCTCTCACTTCTCACTTTTGTGATAGAAGACATTATACTGCTGGTAGACATCCAACCACAAATGTATGCAGGGAAAATTTGCGATTGTCTTACCCACTTGCTATTTGGATAGAGCCCGCTGAGCTTGTGCCTGCTGCGCAGCTGGCTAGGTGGCAGACGCTTTTACGCGCAATCGGTAAAATGTCCGATTGGACTGAAAAATTTGCTTCGCCTAATTGTTTCCGTTTGTTAATTATTTTCCGACAGGCCTTCCGAACCCGAGGAGCGCGCTCTTTCGGCACGAGGTTCGCGGCAAGCAGGCGTTTCCCATACACACACATGTGCGTCTTTATGACGCGACAGACGCCTTAGGCAATTCCGCCGCCGCCCTCACGATACCGACAAATGAATTGGCAATGCTTCTCAGTTGTAGGGATGGAAAATGCATCACGCAAAGCATAGGTCTATGCTGCTCTGCGGCAAACGCGAATGTCTGTCCGGTTGTGGGAAAGGATGCACTTACTCACGCCTAATCCCGAGAATGGTAACTCGATCCCTCGGATAGGATAACGAGTGAAATACCCTTTTAGCGCCCGTTTGCAAGCTTAGAAAGTCTGCAGTGAATGACGGCATGGAGAAAATTTAGGCAACTGCACAGGTCACATGTGGCCACAAGGTGTGATCCTACGGCTGTTCTTAAGCAACAATTTGTCTTGCTAAGCGGGGGAAGCAACTCACAGAAGTTTTGAACAACCGTGAGAGTCTCTAAAGCAAGCATAAAGTTGGGTTTCATTTCTGGGATCAGACGGAATCTAAAAATTCTTCACTTCGTGCATAGATAGCATTCCGAGCCATTTCACAACTAAAGGATGTCCTTTAAAGACGACTGCCTTCAGCGCGCCGCTTCCTACAATAGCAGCTCAGCATACTGAATGAATGCGTGTTCGGCGATGGCCGGAATGAGCGGTTCGAAACGACCAAAGAGCAGCGCTCGCGCTAGAGAAGAAAGCGGCGCGATCACGAATGCTGATTTGTCTGGGAGACGATCGCTCCCGCTAAGGCGACAAAAACATCGGTGGGACAGAAGAACATCCGAAGCAAGCGAGAGACGTTCGAAGACGCATGCGAGGGATTCCGCAGACGCGCAGACGGCAAAAACTCATTTGGCTTTGAGAGGAGAACCTACAAGAACTGGAAAATTGGATGAAACTGAAAGGGTTGTCCTATAATAAAGTGCTTAAGAAACGCGTCTCCACTGACGTGCCAATGCGGTAAGCCGGTTAGCTTAAAAATGCAAAGACGTTCGCTGGATCTTATGCAGGACCTACACTGGCGCATAAGCCGGCAACTGGGGAAGCGCCAAAAACGACAATCAAAAGCAAGGCACCATACTTCGGGGTTATCCGACGCCCAAAGGTATTAGACACGGGCGCAGAGAACGTCAGCAAAATCGGCTAAGCAACAGAGAACGAAGACGTTAGAGAACGTTGCCTCTACTTCGGCGTCAGAGAAGAGATCCGTCAGTGAAAAGAGCGTTAGACGTTCGTCCACGGAATAAGAAGGCCGACGCTTGAACAGAGTGGTGCCGCTGTTGAGCCCGGGCCAGACGGCACGCCGGACGGGCTGCTCTTCGAAAGTCCTTTACACGAAGGGCGGCGCCAGCCGAGTCGGCCAGCAACACCGAACGGATAGGCCGAAACACGGCGAGCGAGAGGCATGCGGCGAAAGAACGCGCTAGCGAGGAGACGCAGCGTTCCACTAAGCATAGCTGAACAAATTCAAAATATGCGAGTCAGCGAAGGCCAAGAAGCTGTCCGGATTGGGGCACAATGATGAGCCCATTCGGTGTCCCTTCGACGGCCACCTCGTCATTGCTTCTGGCTGCAGCTGAAACACGACTGAGGGCCAGCAAAGTTGGTCGCAGTGGCCGCGGCCGGGTGCCCGACCGGCATTGGGGTGGCAATGAAAAATTGACTACAACTACCGAAAACATGTTGTTTTGAAAGTATAAAGTACTGCAAAAAAGCTAGCCAACCGACCGGCTGATAAGCCTAGCTGTTTTGAGCCACGATGATAAGTCTCTACAAGCGAAACCGACTTGTTTGATCAGCCTAAAAGTCTCTATGCATAATTGCGTAGAAACGCTATGAACGCTTACGTGACATTTCTGGCACCTGCACTTTAGCGGAGCCAACGGGTCCGCTATTTGCGCAGTGGATGGGCGGAAAGCTGAGTCAAAGGCCTCTATTTCATCACGCATGTACATGACTCGTGTGTTTTCTAAAACTCCTTTCCAAACAGCTCTTCCGTTCTAAGTGGTTCACACAGGGCAGGCAGTAAAAATCGTTCGCTTTAATGTACCCAGGGGTTGCTTCTCCCCGTCAAACATATGCTTACAAAAGAAAGGGTACTTATGCGTGAATTATGACCTCCCATGCACGTGCTTAACAAAAAGAGATGCTATTCGGAGGGGAGTGGGTAATTAAGAGGAGCAAATGGCATGACCAAAAATACCCATCCGAGATCACAGGTCTGGCACAAATGACGAACATATTTCTGCGCTACTTGTGACTTCACAACGGCTACCATCTTCCGGGTTCTTCCAGAAACTGCGATGATTGTCTGTCGATGTTTTCACTACTTTTTAGGAAGACAGCTGACCGCTGTTATCAGTGATATTTCGGCGCCACTCTTATGTTACTGGCACTTGTCGAAATAATAGCCGACAAACTTTTATCAGACTCAGCTGATAGGGTTCACTCGAGTGGATCGCTAGTAACCCGAGGGCCTTACGGTTTGTGCGATAAAATTGCGAGGAAGAGGCAGTCACGAGTTTATTCGCAACATCGGCTGAGGTAAAGGAGATAGTTGCATGGGCACAAATAGGCCACGGTAGGCGAACTTGCATCCGAAGACAACGAGAAGTGTCAGTAGGACTGCAACTAAGATAACTCTTGGAATTGCAAGATGGTCGATTCGATGCTCAGTTGATTCATCTGGAAGGTCTTCGCTGATGCACGGCATTTTTGGCCACATGTGCAGCACGACGGTAACGGCAACCGCGAGAAGGACGAATCCAATGCCGCTCTGCCTGCAGTATGTTTGTAAATATTAAGAATGTGGTCTAAGCCTAGTAAATATAATGTCAAAACAACGTACAATCCCCGTCGTCTGGAGAAAAGAAGGCAGCATCCGACGCAAATGCCCCATAATATGGAAAGAATCAGAACCCCCAATCCGAGTCCAAAAATTCGGAGCGACATTGCTGGCTGTGAACGGCTGTTGTGACAACCGCGCGCTTATTCCTTAGCAACGCGTTGCATCGCCAACGTCATGGCTGTCCGATATACTGCACTTGCTCCTTAAGCGCTCCGGTTTAGCATTATGAAGCAGGGGTACGGCAGTGTTTTGATGTGCTAAACGCAGAAGTGTAAAGACACCGAATGTCTGGATACTTAACTGCCGAAATTGCGTAGTTCAAGAACCCTTTCGGTAGCTTTTTATTTTTTGGAGCCGGGGTTAATTAGACACCCGAATGTGCCAGTAACCTTGAGGAACCAAAAGACCCTGGCCCACTACTTTCCATTAAAGGTTAGGTCAAAACAGACCGAATACCAACGACATGATGACGCCAGTCTACATAAGACGCTCATTGGTGAACACACCCAGCCAAAAACTAGCGCAACGCCGTGACGAAGAGTAATGTTTACCGGCGTCCAATGCACAGTCAGAAGGAATACTCGCAAGACTTGAGCCGCGTGTACAAGACAAGACAGAGGATGTCTTCACACAATTAAACGCAAAGAGGGCTAAAGGGGAATATGTGGAACAGTCAAAGCGGGACGAGGGTTCGGGAGTCATACACAGTCGGTCGGTGCACTACTTGGGATGAAATGTCACGGTAACTTCATGCCAGCCATGGCCGTTCCCGCACTTCACGCGAAGAGTGGACTCATCATCGAAGACTTTGGCGAATTCTTGCTGATCTTCCATCCAGGTCAGCGTCGCCTCTTCCATCACACTCGTTGGGTCCAGGAAGCCCTCGAAGGATAGCACGAAGCCGTGCTTCACTCGGCCAGTGGCCACTTCCTAAAAAGTGCGCGTAAGTGATTGCATCAGAATTAACAAATGGAAGACTTCAATATGTGTGGGAAGTACCCTATGCTCCATCCCCACTACGAAATCTCATTAAATGCTAATGCATACAAAAGTCATTTTCGCTCGAACTGCACTCACTTTGCAGACGGGTTCGACGATGCTTCGGAAACTGTCGTGAGTGTCAATGACATTGCCGACCACCAGCTTGCGTTGCTTCGTGCCGAGCTTCACGTTGTCTGCGAGACAGAAATGGACGAGCTGCAGAGTGTCCATCGGCACTCCCAGCTTCAGGATATTGACATCAGCGATGCCGTGGCCGAGGCAGCGCGCCAGAAAAGATGCGGAGAACTCCGTGTTTTCCTGTTCGAAAAGATGATTCACGGCGACCCACTCGCCGATTGTGACTTCGCGGATCTCCTCGAATGTGGCGAGGACGAGCTGTGCGTACCGACCGAGGTAGATTTCGTGGTTGAGGTCGTCAACGTAGTCGTCACCATCGTGCATGGAAAGCACCTGAAGTTTCTCGACGACGATGTCACTGGCGGTGTCTGTTTTGGCAAGGAAGTCCGGCAAGTTCTAAAGACAAAAACGTCATTTTGTACATTTGAAGTTTTGGACCAGTGCACTGGATTTTTGCTGTGTAAAGTAAGCCTCCGATAACCAACGGGTGCATATTATAACGTTCATTACCGCTTCATTCCATGCAAGACACTCTTCTGACGCGGTGAAGCTTTTGATGTACGCTGACTGAATGCGAGCCGCTAGTTGCGCGGCGACCTCGCTGAACGAGGAACTTGTGAAGATGAACGGTACCGAACAGCCGGCCAACCGTGCGCGTGCGACAAACTCCCAGTCGTAACTAAATATCTCGTTCACTTAATTACTGCGTTTTAGAACAATCTCGGCGTACTCCAGGGGGTAATCGAGCCAGTCCTCGTCGTCGCTGTGCTTGTAGCGAACACCGATGCCAGCGCTGTCGATGCGGACACGAGCCTTGGGAATGCGCTTTGCGAGGAAGTTCCGCAAGTACGGCCCGGACAACTGGACGTGGACCTGAGTGAGTCCGTCGCAGCAGCTGAGAACGTCCACCAGCACGTCCGGTATCAGACGAAGATGAGCCTAAGAATGACCCTTAAAATCGAATCAATAGATGAACTGGATACCTTTTTGGCATTCGAGTGACTTTCGAGAATCGGGATGGCTTTCGCAAGAAGACGCCTAAGAAGGGCGTTTTCCTCTTCCACCGGTGCGTAGTGTCCGTGCACGTCGTCATGCGTGGTCGAAGGACGACTTCCCGTCACATACTTGGACGGAGCATGCAGGCGGTCGCGAAACTCTTGAATGAGGTCCTTGATACTGTCGTCATCTTTATTCGGAAGATCTTGATTACTGCGACGTCGTTTAGTCATTTTGATGTGCTGAAAAATTAAACGACTGAGAAATCAGTAAGTGACGGCAATAGTTTGCATTGCGAAAGAAATGGCAACAAAACGGTCGATCGAAGCGTTACAAACAGCGGACGTCTTTTGGCGGCAAACGCGAGGTTTAGTTTAGGCCGTGAAGGGAATCAGTTGGCAGATAGCGAACGCAAAAGTGACCAACCAACAAGTATGTCTTTGTCTACTTGCTTCAGGCAAAACATAGCGACCAGGCGCGTATGGGACAAACAAAAATCATTGCCTTAGACGACGGCTCAACGCTGAGCTAAGATAAGAATCAATATACCAAACCCCTACTGGACAGGCAAAAATTCTTTGGTCCATTCGCTAATCATGGCGAGGATTGCTGAGCTCGTTCGAAACTGTCACTTCAGTGAAATGCAGCGTGACAAAACTTGTGAAGTTTAAGCACAAGTTTTTAAAGCCGGGGACGCCCGGCACATCGACTTTTGGCTCACGGTGCGCAATTGTGACTGCAGGAGTTGGGCGCTCTGCACGTTCCTGCATATGGGCATCATGCTTCATAATAATTATCGCCTAGGAACACAGATCGGAAAAAGCTCCTCAGGATATCCAACCTCTCAAAAATAAGCCTACGGGGTTATAAAAATGAGCCACGTGGCTTGCTTTTAAAGAATACGCATATAATCGTCTTCTATGCGTACTGTTCTATTTCAAGAAAACGTCGCAACTTCAGGAAGCAGCGACCTCTCTTTTAGGCTCCAATCGGCTAACCGAGAAACGTGTTTAGGTGATGAAACTCTCATAGTTGCGTTACTTCTCTTCTGCCTATTCTGCTTGGTATACTTGCGGGATTCTTCCCACTTCTTCTTCAAGCTGGCTTCGTAGACGTTTTGCGGGAGTCTTGCTATCGACAAGAATTATGTACGTAAGCCTTGCCATCCTTCGAGTACCGACTGTACGCTGTTGGAATGCCTGGTACGGAATGTTGCCTTCCCCGTCCAGCTGAGTCAGTCCTGCTCGAGTGCTAATACGACACCATAGGGGCAAAAAGCACCGCGTGGGCCAAATCCCGTAGAGCATTGTAAATCGGGAGCTCAGGCGTGCAGCGGTGCTTGTTGGCAGCGGCCCACTCAGTCCTCGGCGAGAGTTCATTGCCGTAACGAGCCAAACGGCGGTTTGATCGGTCGCTGAGCTATAAAAGGAACCACCCGACAGTCTCCGTGCTGCTGTGTTTCTCCTCTCCGCCGCCATGTTCTCAAGTTTTAACGACGATGGACGACGCGGCGCGCGGCGTTAGCCGCCGCGCCGGAAATTGAAAGACGCATCGTCGAATGACTTTGACGACTCCGACTCCAAGTGGGTCTGTCACTTTTTGCGGGCTCCAGCGGAAGTGCACGTGTTGTTTTCAGCAGCGTAACTGTTTTCTTTTACACTTCAGTCAACCGCGACGATGATGTCGTCGCGGCCTCATCGTCCCAGCCTAACTCGATCACTACCGGACGCTTGCGTAAACCGCGCAGACAGCAGTGACGCGTGCACTAACCGTCACTTGTCCTGCGCGCACCGGAAGTCAGTCAGTCGGCCGAAGGTTGCCCATGCTGGAAACTGCCCAACTCCTCTTCTTCGGCTAATTCGTTACCCGTATGAAGCTCCGATGTGTGCACTGTTTGAGACCGAGGCTCCTTTCTCGGCACACTTAAAGGTCGGCAGCAGTTTCATGGGACCCATTCGAGATGGGTTCGATGAAAACAATTGGGACGTGCCGGCGCCTTGCGCTTTTCCACTAGCCCATAAAACGCGTTCGCTTTTTATGGCCGTACCAGTCGGTCCGCGGAATGTGATTAGAGTGAGGGCAGGAAGTAAAAAGTGCTAACTGACTAAGCGACAATTAATTATCTGCTGCCAGCGGGTCGGAAGGTGACGACATCCCCATCTCGGGCGGAAGGCTTGCTTCGCAGTTTAGCTCTATCTCGACGCTCGGTTTATCCCACCCTCTTCGGGCCCTCCCCTCCTCGCGCACGGGTGCCCCGAAGCGGTGATGGCGTGTTCTGCGCCCGCGTGCGCATGCATCGTTTACTGTCAATGTGTGGCGGGCGCGGAGGTGACGAGGCGAACTTCCGCTTCGGCCTCTGAATGAACCGGAACCTAACCGATTCTAAATTGAGCGACCCGACGCCGATCCAATTTGGTAACGGGTAGCTTTGCGCACCGTTACCGGCCACCCTGTCCGTTCTTTTCGCCACCTCTCATTTCCTGTGTACAATTCAAACATAGCCATCTATTTACTTTTTTCCGTTTCCGTGTACTGTCCGATGAACTGCTTCTTTTAAGGCCTTGAGATCCTCTGAGATTTGAAAGCTGCGCGCTTTACTTAAGTCCTACTCGTGTTATCCGTGCTTTTGCATTAGCTATTTCACATGCATGATCGAACCCTTCAGGGACGCAGATTTTCATGTTGTTGGAATTTCTCTGTTCGCTTGTCGCCTTGATCGTGCCCGCCTTAGCAGCATGTAAGTCGCCTTCCTCGTCAAGTGCCCAAAGTCGGTTGTATGTCACAACCTCATACGGCCGCTTTTAGCGTCAAGCTGTTTCTACCTACCGAACATCGCCCTCAGCGGCGGAACGTACGACGAGATCGCGACGGATGACATCTCACAATGCTGCATCAAGTGTGCACGAACCCCATGCTGCATTGCCTACACCTACGACAAGGTCCGACAAAGGTGCTACATGAAGTCCGCGATCTCTGATTCGTACAAGACGAGGGACATGACCAGCGGTATCAAGGCCAACGCTCATTCGGGTAAGCCGCCTGTGGCCCTATTCGAATGGGCTTAGAAGCGAACAAAATTACTGAACGAGTGAGCCTGTTTTCAGGTCAAGGCGCAACGCTCAGGAACGTAAAGATCGGTGGCGGAACCGCGTCCGCAGTACGCCTTCCGAACAGTGAGGAGTGCATGCAGTACTGTACAGGTAGCCTCCCTTTCTTCATACTAAAGCTAACACCGTGATTTTGCAGCATATGGCATCTTCTCATGGAGCCCGCCAGGCGAAAGCGCAGACGAGCCCAACGGCGAATGCTCGTGCATGTCGAGGATCGCCTCGCTGGAATACTCCTTCGGTGCCAAGTCGGCCATCTTCCCAGGCGGATCCTCGTTGAATAACTAAGTCCGTCCATTCAAGCCTCCACTTTCCCAGCAAAAGGTTGTTGTTGACCTCCGGTTTGTGTGTGTGTTTGTACATTCCTTCTCCAACGATCTCATGGCGCACCTCTGTCAGCGATAACTAACTATGCCGTGCGCCACTCAGAAATCTCCAAAGGCTGCCCTGTTTTATTGAACCTAGAGTAGTCAGATAGACGCATAAAAGCTTTAACAACGTATGGCACTCAAGCGGAACCGGTAGAGGTCGAATTCGTGTTGTTCGGCGTGTACTGAACCTATAAGGGATCACGCAGGACGCCTGAAGAACGCCTTCTCGCTTACCTCGTACATATGTTGCGGGAAGTTCGTAAGCGTCGTGATCTGGTTGGTTCGCACGTGGTAGGGAAAGTTGAAGTTGTTCGGTAGCGGACACGTTAACGTCTAAAACGAGACGTAGTGCGCCAGCCATTAACATGCGTCAGTTACCAAAAATATAATAAAGCCGTATGCCATGACGGCGCTTTCAACGCCAATTGCCACTTCCGCCCGGACCCAGTTGTCCAGCAAGAAATTGGCCACCACGAGCATAACCGGGCCTGCCAGGAACCTGAAACCCATGTTTCCCATGTGGTGGAGGTCCAGACTTAGCGTACCAGAACGTCAGCAACACCGCGAGTGGGAGGTAGAAGAACTTCTTGTTGGGCTAAAGTGCTGTTAGAAGGCAAGGAGCTTCAAGCTAGCATACATATTTTCGAACCGTCACGTAGCTGGACCGCAGCAGCCACAGCCATGCAAGAATACGTAGTGCCGCTATGAGATATGCAGCGATGGATTCTGACATGTATGTCACTTGCGCGGGGTCGAACATCTGAAACGTGAACTAGGTTCAGTGCGTAGTTTCAGGGCTACCGTCATTTCCCAGATAACCGCGAGCGTTTGAAGCAGTAGGAACACGGAAATGAAGCACATCACTTTGAGCGTACTCAACCTCGAGATCTTGGCCCGTGTGATGGTATAGCCCTTGGCGACGAGAAGCAGAAGAAAGACGAATAGCACTGTGCCGAGTTGTCTAAAGTACCCTTTTTTCGCACAGAGCCTAGCTGACGCGTTTCCCGTCAGGGTTTAATGCGGAAAGTACAAACCGCGAGAGAAGTCCGAAATAGCGAATCATCGGGAAGCCGTATCCGTCGTCGGCATACCGGTCGTAATGGAACCACAACATAACAACACTGACTAACTCGAATGCCAGTGCGTGGAGGAACAGCTTGTAGGTTGTATGTAGAAGGTTTCGTGCCTTCAGTATACCTAAAAGTAAGCAACGAGCTAATTCTTTGCTGTGAATTCCAGGTTTTTTACATGTAAAGACAACCGCTGCGATCAACACGAGCAGCTCCACAACCATGAAAAAGATACAGATTGGTAAAACGTCTAAACACACGGTAAGAAGCGCGCGTATCATTCGAACTTACAGAATTCATCAAACGAAAAGTGGTGGAACCATCTGTTCGATGGCTCTGCATTCGTCATAAGGATTGAGTATTCCAGGTAGAGGCCGTTCTTAGCGTCGCAGTTTCCTGGAATTAGCCTTGCATGAAAACAAACATCCACTTGCATGAGAAGCACTTAGTTAGCATGCAAGTAAAAGCCACACCAAACTAACTTACCCACTGCCATGTACCACCACCGAGGGCGCATGGAGAAGAACGAGCGGTTCGCATGGCATCGATACCATGTCTCGTTGTCTCGTTCGAACGACCCACAACTTGCACCGACCTCGAAAGAGCCATGTGGCGAAAGCCGAACGACTTGATTGTTGTTAGGATCCAGAAGATCTTCCTTCTCTTTGCAGCTCTGTAAGGTCAGTCGGTGCTTGCTAGGGCATGAGGAAAACCTTTGAACTGTTGTAAGCCGCCTTCCACTGTTGCTCTGTGTCGTAATAGAGGTAAAGGGTTTCCAAGCCATACGACTAGAAGCAGCTATCGACTGGAACTATTGAGACGTCGCTTACCGCCGGATACTGAAGGAAGTACTGCAGGTTCCCAGCTTCCGACACGAAGCAGAATCTTTCGAGATAGGCCCAGTTCTGAAGGAAGCAACCATGGCGCATCATATGCTTTTTGGACAAAGAACGCCAGAAATCTATTGGGCTTACCTTGCTGGTTTCTAATACTCCGGAGCTATACTTTGCAATCGTGGCTTGATAGAGGATCAGGACGTGAAGAAGAGCTGAGGTCAGAAAGGACGTCAAGCTCATATATGAAGGCATATCACATCACCTGGATGAGCAAAATTTTCGAACCGTATGTACGGTTAGAAACAATATTCACGCTTTGATCAGAAGAACAACGAAACTGGTGGTAATTAAGCCAGACAAGCAGATGTTGTTTAGTGGGCAAAAAGGTTGATCGGTGCCCATTACTAGTGTCCCTACCCTCGGGCCAGCGCTTCTCCAGCTGCAACACTCCGGCGTAGCACTAGCGTAAGATCCTATCGGAAATCCTCTAAATACAGGGAACTAATGTACTTGTATTAGGTCAAGACTATGACCACCGGATGCTGGCGGGTTTTAAGGCTATGCGGATCCGCCAAACTCCTTCTTGCCAGCGCGCGCGTTACCCGGGGAGACCGAGCACGGCAACCGCGAAGAAGTGATAGTCTTAAGTAAGCTACCAGCATTCCGGAAGCCCCGTAAGCAAAATACAAAGTCCAGCGCGGGGTCTGAGACGGCTGTTTCGATGACTAAACATCTGGAACGTAGCGGAAAAGGTACGGAATTAATTTTTACATGGATTAATGAGGTCTACGTAACTCTGTCGTGGAAACGATCGGAACATCTTTGACTTCCATGCCGCTTATGTGGAGGGAATCGTTGAAACCATTCGTTAATCGTCACTAACTGTCCTTGTTTCACTAGCACCTCCGTCTCTTTACCTCATTGCAACCGGGCCTTAATCGTCGCACGCACTCGGTACGCTACAACCATGTGCCTCCACTGCTATATCCGTATTCTTGCGCCAAAGTGTGTCTGTGGTCATTATCCTAGGTTAACATCATAAGTTTTATAGGCTTTACATCGAACATAAGTGAGGAGCAGAAGACGAATGGCAGGAATGTACAAAATTCAGGGCTACAACATAGCGTTGACAAGGGGAACGTGTGGAAGGCCTCAGTGGAAGAGACGTGCATTGTTAGTGACCTTCCCGCCACGATGTGACGAGATTGGAGGACGTCCGGCCAATCCACCTCCTCGAGCGACGTATTGTATATGTTGACTGGGCATCGGGTACGCGCTTGACGCTTGCTCCTGATGTCCGTTATGTCCGATAGCGTTTTCGCCCATTGGGGAGCTGCCCATCTAAACAAACGCTTTTCCCTCATGTTCCAGCGCGTCACGATACCTGCCAGTTCCCTGCCGGATTACGAAGGGGACCATCCACGCGTTCGTCAAGGTTGACAGCGTCGAGGAACCGTTCTCGCAGCGAGTCTACTCCACCGTCGGCATCGCGGAAACTAGACGATGCTGCGGTTGCACTGGTACCCATCGTAGACAGAGCCGTTTTCAGTGTCTGACAAACATGGCTGATGAATATTATGGTGCATGATGGCTACCTGGAACTTAGCTACGCTGGAGGTGTTAAGATCTTTCCTCTCATCGTTCAGCTTGTCGCGCTCTAAGAACACCGAAGCGGTGGCAACGGCAGTCAGCGAGACGACCGACGGTTTCGAAGGCTAAAGCGAGACCACTGTTTTTTCACCAATATTGAACGGTTAAAGGTTAACCAATGCCGGCATACCGCATTGTCGTATAGCAGCTCCCGTTCTGAGTCGGACAGTCCGCGAAGTGGAAACAATGCCGGGCGACGCTGCCGCTCAGACATGCGAATGACGCGGAAGACCTAAGCGTATTTCGTGGCTTCCAATAATACTTGGACCCAAACATACCTCCCTGTGCGTTTACGAATCTCACACTCATTGTGATAACGTCGACACAAGCTGGTTCGTTCTTGATGCAGATTTCATAGCATCTTTATTGGCGTTCCGTTACCTTCTTCATTAAGTAACTTCCTGTTTTCCCTCATCAAATTTCAGACCGATACGTGTAAAATCCGACAGGCACTGCTATCCAATGATGAGATGCACTTTTCGAGCACAAATAGCAGTGCAAGCTTATCAGTTGTTGCTAATTCCATGCAGCTTGTTGATTATTCTAGCTCATAACTTTTAACGATGCGGAAGCGTGCCAAAAATAGACACGGAAGTTTTTCAAAAATGGAGAAGCTGTACGAATTTCTGCATGGCCGTAATTCCTCTCCGGTTATTTACCTTCAGCGGTGGGCTTCATGCGTCAGCGAGCTTATCGCAGTGTCTGGTCAGCGCCCGAAGAGACTGTCCAGTGTGTACTGAGTCCAAGGTAAACAGATGGGCGCTTGCATGCTCCATGAGGCGAGAGTGTTCCATGCGATCCTAGCGAGAAAGTGCGAGTGATCACAAGTGTCACCTTGCTTTCCCCTAGCTAAGGGCAGGTAAATATGGTGCCGTATCAGTTAACATTCTTGCGATAGTATAAAAGGGCAGGTGTGCTAGTCCGCCTGAGCAATCTTGCGGTTTTCTTGCAGTATTTACCAAGACGTGCAATAGTTCTCCTGCAACCAGCTCGTGGCCTTGCGGCTGGCATTTGGAAACCGGTAGGTTTATTGCCCTCTCGAATTCAGTCAACACTCCTACTGGTCTGCGTGGACCCGTTGGCAAGGTACATTCTAGCGGCAAACTTGGGTAAACAGAGGCAAGTGCGAGACGTGCAGTAGATAGCGTGGAGTGTGCAGGTTCTACCTAGTTTGAGTGGATATCTCAAGGAGAAGAGAACTACAAGGGTTACAAAAGTTTGACTCCGTCCGTGGCCACCACAACTGAATAGGAGGTTCTATCGAAATATTTCGTTTGCGTTCCGTTCTCCAGCACAGTTTGTCCCGTTCCCGATCTCGTGTCCTTCTCAACTGGCCCGTTCTACTGTTCCATTCTTTTCCAGCCCAGCCTGTACGTTAGACGTGTGAGTGATGCTTAAGCTCTCCCTACTAACCCCTGATCGTGCTCGCCAGGCGTCCGTTACGCGTCACACAAACACTACTAAGAGTCCAACCCTCCCAATCACTTCGCTAAGTCTGCAGGTAGATCAACGATGCCCCGACTAGGAATGCTGTAATGAGAGTCAAAACGCTGCGTGACGTGTCGGTGCCTGCTGGTTTGAAGGCGTTCCTCTTCTCCGAACGGGTCGGTCATCACTTCCTTGTTAAGCGTTAATGACGCCAAACGACCCACGACCCGCGGTGACGTGGTTGTTTTGAAACTGACGCCTAGTAATCGTCTATCACGCGTGGGCAATCGTCTCCCCCAATCACGTAATACACGCGCACGCAATCAGCAGCCGGCTGGAGTGTGGGAAAGGATCAGTGGGACACCTCACAGAACGGCGACCGCATGGGCCGTTGCTCTTTGTGGTCTCTTTATTGTTTTCTTGATACTATTGTCACCCCCTGGAAGGCTCTGTATGGTGCGTGCGACATTCATCTGACTGGTCCCGAGGTTTTGCATGCTTGAGCTCTATTGTTGCAAGGAAGCTAACGTCAGTACGTTTTTGCATCACACTGACTGTCGTCCACGTCGACGTCTTCGTGAGCTGTATTGATGATTTCTCCCGCGCTTCCCTCGTGGGCTTAAAAAGATTACTTCTACCTAAAAGAGAGGCGGAATCGGATTAGGGGGATAGAAGGCGCATTTACTTCGAATGCATGTTTCCCGGTAACGGAAGAGGCACGATTCTAGTTGTACCTCAGAGACCTAAACATGTTCCGTAGATTCGCACTCACAAATCTCTACGCAAAGCGCACCACGTTGGACCTCTGAACATTATTCGGTGATCCTGCTAAGCGTTACTTTCTGTTTCTTTTCTTGCGTGTACCTTGGCCTCTGCAACTTTTCCTATCAATCCACCTGCCGTCGTTAACGACCAGCCCCATCTGTGCAAATAGTTAAACCTTCGCCTTCCGAATTGCCGCCTACATGCGACCTCTGGCCGTCGTGGAAATTCCCTTTTACACTTAAGCGAGCCAATTTCTCGCCCACATTTTTAATCCTAACGACGATCGATAGCGCGACGAAACAAAAACGTTTCCATCGAATCCGTCCGTCCGCAATGAACGCCGCGGTTTACCGTTCTCCGCGATGCGACGCTTGAAGGTTCTCTCACAATTTTTCTCCGTCGCGTTCATGATCCTTCGCGGCTTTAAAAGACACGCGATTTTTCGTTGCTCTGTACTTAGCGGAAGGTCTAACTAGTGCACTGGGGCCTGATTTAGAGGTTTGAAAACCTCAGGCAAACTGTTCTGTTACCCAGCCCTATCGATGGTATTCCCCCATTTGATTGCATCGTACGTGACTTACAATCAATCACGCACCGACCCGTATCGAGGCACACGATCCTTCGGTTAGCATGCACACGTGAGCCGAGCCCCAGCGTTAATGTCTTGGCGTCTCCATCTTATTCGTCTTTAATTTAATGACTTGTTCTTTCACCGTTGCCCGCGTCGTTCCCGTGAGTTCCCTTAGATAAGCCCGCGTTTGGCGCCCCTTAACGGGGAAACTCTTTGGTCCACTGTTTGTTACGTAGCCGCGTGTATTGTTTGCAACCTCCACTCCTTTTGTTTTGACGCTAATTCCAGTATTTTCAGAAAATGTACGTTTTTCCACGAATCCGACACCGCAGACGTTCTGCCGTCAAGCGAACTCGCTCGCTGTCCGCGTGCTACTATAGCAGCTACGACGGCGATTCCGTGCTGAAATTCCCGGAGTACGCGAAGCTGAACAACCAAGACGTCGCCTCCATCGCTACCATGTTCGTCTACTTGGTCTCGCTGCTCGGCGTCTTCATCTACAGAAGCGTCTAGGCCGACACGTACCGCTGTCGCGTAAGGCGGGCCGGCTGCAACCAAGTACCGTTCGTTCCCAGCATGCGCAGCAACGGGCCGGCAGCACATATGACATCCACGGAGTACCGCCGTCGCCCTCGATTTAGCTGATAGTGATTGATTTATGTAGTTTTTTAGCGGAACTTTCCATACCGCTTGTACGTACGTAAAGCGCCACTGACATAACGGGTACCATTGTAAGAATTGTATGTACATAAGAGTCGCACAGCGTGCATAATAAATCGTTGTACCGTTTTGACTGACCCACGTCTGCTATGGTGGTCGCATTTCGAAGGATAAACGCAAGTTGCATTTTTGGCGGCTAGCCGTACGTACGTGATAAGCTACTGGCTGGAAAGCAAAACCCGTTTACTCTCATGACACAAACAACTAAGTGTGATGCTATGAAACCGTGCTAATCTGAGTGTTGTCCGAAAGCTGTTCAGCCCGGACGTCGATAACTCTAACCGTTCGACAGCATGGGAACCGCGGCAGCTTAGTAATTTCTTCTTCCACTTCTAGAAGATTCTTGTTCTTCGTCTCGGGAAGATTGTAGTAGAAGAAGACTACGGCGAAGAGAATCGGTGCGACGAACAGAAGTAGGTAGGAGTACGCCTTGCCAATGGCGTTGCCCATCGGCAAGAAGACTGCCAGCAGGATTGAACGGCTAAAATGGTGTGAAGATAATGCTCAAAACTTGTGCCTCACCTAGTCATCTGGACGAGACTCGCCCAGCTCTGTCCCGCCGATCGAGCATTCTGTCCGAGCAACTCTGACGTGATGAAGTAGCAAAGTGGGCCAGGCCCGGTGGCGAACGCAACAATGAACAAAGCGATCGCAACGATAAGGCAGATTCCAAGCCAGCCGTACTGAAATGGCACGTACGGGCTGTACTAGGGAAGATCCGCTTACCTCATGCTTGTCAAAGGCGAGCATGAACCCGAAGATGAGAATGTTAAGCAGCAAAATAGCAACGTTTGTGATGAGCAGCAAGCGCCTACGGCCGAACTTGTCCACAACTAGGGACGACAGCGTGGTAGCGATCTGCAATACAATGAACTCGGGTAGGCATCAATTCACTGGCACTCCAAAGTAGATGGAACTGTTGGATCGGAAACGGACCAGACTGATTACAGATAGCCCTACGTTAGCAAGTGACGCTTCGAAGACGGTCAAGCCTGTTTCCCGCAGGATCTCAACGGCAAAAGCGTTGATCACTGAATGCTGCTCGTTACTCTAAGAACGCCAGGCATGTTCGTACCTGCAATACCACTGAAAGCCATGGCGAATGCTACCATACAGCCGACGATAGTTCCACGACGGTACGTAGGATTCTTCCAGACTTCGAGCATTCCCACGGAACTGGTGCTCCTCGCAATGTTGTCCTTGATCTCCGCCAGGTGGTATTCGGCTTCGTCTTCCGAGCAGGAATAGTAGAAGATGAGAGACTTTCGAGCAGCTTCTTCGGCGCCATGAAGAAGCAGGTAGCTAAACCAGCTGGCGTCAGCATAACTATAGTGCAAGCATACCCAGGACTCTCGTGCGTGATCGGAAGAATGAGAAGGGCAACGATGAGAATAGCGACTTCCACGGCGTATATAAGCCACCAATGGTCAGTCGTGCCGAAGATCTGCGGCATGCCGGCCACGGAGCCAACAACTGTGCCCAACTGAACGATCAGGCCAGTCGTCATGCTCACTATGCCGCGACATTGCTTCGGGCTAAACAACATCATGTTTATCGCAGTTACATGTTCGACAAAGTACCTGCTTTCCGTTAAGAAGAGTGCAGCAAGTCCTAGACTCCAGCTGACAGCGACACCCAGCGAGACGCGTGAAAGTGCATAAAGTTCGAAACTAGTAACCTTAACCGCGACACCATTTTCTTTGAGTCTTGGCTAGGAACTTACAAAGAAAGACAAAATGGAAAGTGCGACTGACACAGCACTTAAGCAGTAAGCCAGCATAAGTCCTCTTCTTCGTCCTATTCTATCCGCGACCCAGCGAAGTGTCAGCGATCCGAATATGGCTCCAACAAACAGTATGGCTACGGTTGCGCTCCATATAGCCTAAAAGATCAGTCATTAATGCAATGTAGACTTAGCGTGACTATCCCCGTTCCGTCTGAGCTCCGTCTTTTTGGCGACCGATAACGGGCCGTTCTGACCGCTGTGCCGTGCCGGGCCGTTCTGTTCTCAGAACGGCACGGATCACGGACCGACCAGGCCCGTTTCATGACCCGCTAACTCTAATGCAAGGATGATTAAGCCTACCTCCAAATCATCCTCGTCCAGATCATGTCCATAATGAATTGCATAAGAATCATTGACGAACGATATGAAAGCTGCTTGAGAAGGGTTCGTAATGGTCAGCTGGTAGCCGAAGTGAAAGGATCCACCGAAACTGACCAGGAGCGCAACTAGTGCCAATCGGGCACTCGGTAGGCTGCCGTGCATCGGTGGTTTCTTCTGAACACAAAAGCTCGGACAATGAACGAATCAGAGTAACAACAGGTACCTAGCCTAGGCTTAGATTGTGACCACATTCATCGGATCATTCCCGAAAAATACTGGATGCCTACATCACACGACCCATTTCCGGTATCCGGTGAAAAAATATGCAAAACAGAGAGACGCGTGCTCATCCGATTAATGCACTCGCCCGTTTTTACAACGTCCGTCCGTTCGCACTAACACAGACCTTATTTGCGTAATCGTTCGACGCGAGATCCTTTCCATCCCAAGTGACCATTGCGAACGATTAAACTGATAACGGATATCCGGTGTACAGATAGTGTGGCGAATGGCGATCGCCAACAAAGGCCTAAAGGATGCAGGCAGGCGTAGATTAGCATTGTACATGGAAGCCCACGAGCGTGGGTCCCAGACGGGGTCAAAGGGTAGGGTTACACGAAGACGAACTCATTCATGTTGCCATGAAAAAAACGACATCGGTTGGAACAACGGAAGCTCGTAGAGACCCTTCTTCCTCTGGCCAACGCGAATTCGAAAATCAGATCTGAGGTATCGACTAGGGCTTTGGCTGGATCAAAGAGGCCATCGGGACACGGTCTTCCGTTCGCCCTCGTTTTTTTCACCGCGGAAGCGCCGAAGAAAGCCGAAGAGGATCCGAAATCACCGGCTGCCACACAAAAGCGGCGGGATATGGCCGGGGACGTGATGACGCCAGTGCTTGTTTGACCTGCGTGCGCTGCGGAAATCCGAGTTCAGGCGCGCTCGGGAACGACTTCAAGCGGTCTGCAGGATCATTTAAGAAAGCAAACAATGTGCTTGTCCGCTAACAGCGACATGATCNTCATGCGCAGCAACGGGCCGGCAGCACATGTGACATCCACGGAGTACCGCCATCGCCCTCAATTTAGCTGATAGTGAGTGATTGATTTCTGTAGTTTTTTTAGCGGAACTTTCCATACCGCTTGTACGTACGTAAAGCGCCACTGACATAACGGGTACCATTGTAAGAATTGTATGTACATAAGCGTCGCACAGCGTGCATAATAAATCGTTGTACCGTTTTGACTGACCGAAGTCTGCTAAGGTGGTCGTACTTCCGAAAGATAAGCGCAAATTGCATTTTTGGCAGCTGTCAAATGGTAATGTGTTCCTGATAAATACTGGCTGACAAGCAAAACCCGTTTACTCTCGCGACACAAACAACTAAGCGTGATGCTATGAAACAGTGCTAATCTGAGTGTTGTCCGAAAGCTGTTCAGCCCGCACGTCGATAACTCTAACCGTTCGACAGCACGGAAACCGCGGCAGCTTTGTAATTTCGTCTTCCACTTCTAGAAGATTCTTGTTCTTCGTCTCGGGAAGATTGTAGTAGAAGAAGACTACAGCGAAGAGAATCGGTGCGACGAAGAGAAGCAGGTAGGAGTACGCCTTGCCTATGGCGTTGCCCATCGGCAAGAAGACTGCCAGCAGGATTGAACGGCTAAAATGGTGTGAAGTTAATGCTCAAAACTGGTGCCTCACCTGGTCATCTGGACGAGACTCGCCCAGCTCTGTCCCGCTGATCGCGCATTCTGTCCGAGCAACTCAGACGTGATGAAGTAGCACAGTGGGCCAGGCCCTGTGGCGAACGCAACAATGAACAACGCAATCGCAACGATAAGGCAGATTCCGAGCCAACCGTACTGAAATCGCACGTGTAGCCGTACTAGTGAAGATTCACTTGCCTCATGCTTGTCAAAGGCGAGCATGAACCCGAAGATGAGAACGTTAAGCAGCAAAATAGCAACGTTTGTGATGAGCAGCAAGCGCCTGCGGCCGAACTTGTCCACAACTAGGGACGACAGCGTGGTAGCGATCTGCAATACAATAAACTCGGGTTGGCATCAATCGGCAGCAACCCTAACCGAACCATTTGGGTCAAAAACGTACCAGACTGATTACGGATAGCCCTACGTTAGCAAGTGACGCTTCGAAGACTGTCAACCCCGTTTCTCGCAGGATCTCAACGGCGAAAGCGTTGATCACTGAATGCTGCTCGTCACGCTAAGAACTCCTGGCATGCCCGTACCTGCGATGCCACTGAAAGCCATGGCGAATGCTACCATACAGCCGACGATAGTTCCACGACGGTATGTAGGATTCTTCCACACTTCAAGCATTCCCACTGAACTCGTGCTCCGCGCAATGTTGTCCTTGATCTCCGCCAGGTGATATTCGGCTTCGTCTTCCGAGCAGGAGTAGTAGAAGATGAGGGACTTCCGAGCAGCTTCTTCGGCGCCATGAAGAAGCAGGTAGCTAAACCAGCTGGCGTCAGCATAACTATAGTGCAAGCATACCCAGGACTCTCGTGCGTGATCGGAAGTACAAGAAGGGCAACGACGAGAATAACGACTTCCACAACGTAGATGAGCCACCAGTGGTCGGTTGTGCCGAAGATTTGCGGCATGCCGGCCACGGAGCCAACAACTGTGCCCAACTGGACGATTAGGCCAGTCGTCATGCTCACAATGCCGCGACATTGCTTCGGACTAAACAACAGCACGTTAATGGACGCTGCATGTTAGACGTAGTACCTGCTTTCCGTAAGGAACAGTGCAGCGAGCCCCAGACTCCAGCTGACAGCGACACCCAGCGAGACGCGTGAAAGTGCATACAGTTCGAAACTCGCAACCTTAACCGCGACACCATTTTCTCAAAGTCTTAGCTCGGAACTTACAAAGAAAGACAATATGGAAAGTGAAACTGACACGGCGCTTAGGCAGTAGGCCAGCATAAGACCTCTTCTTCGTCCAATTCTGTCTGCGACCCAGCGAAGTGTCAGCGATCCGAATATGGCTCCAACGAACAGTATGGCCACGGTTGCGCTCCATATAGCCTAAAGGTCAGTTATTAATGCAATATAGAGTTAGCGGGACTGCCCTCGTTCCGTCCTGACCTCCCCGTCCCGTCCTCCGTTCCGTGCCAGAACGGCCTCCGCACGGAATGGTCGTGCCAAGGTACGGCCCAGTGGAACGGGATTTTTGCCATGCTTAGTCAGTGTGCTAGCGGTCAACTTAGAACTTTATTAAAACAACTGGTGTCTTGCACGGAAAGAACACCCCCCGTTTAGCGTTACAAATGTTTATTCACACGGGATGCGCAACATCCTTGACGTAATTTTTGTCATTTCAGTATTTATTTGAATTTTGCTTAAAAAAGGCATTTTCTTGGCCCAGCACGGCATGGAAAAGGGATTCGTTCTGCGTCGGAGCCGTTCCTTGGTCCGTCCCAAGCTAGCACGAGACGGAAAAACGGCCCGCTGTGACCGATGTACCGTGCCGACGTTCCGTTCTCAGGGCGGCACGGATCACGGACCGACCCGGCCCGTTTCATGACCGCTAACTCTAATGCAACGATCTTTAAACCTACCTCCAAATCATCCTCGTCCAGATCATGTCCATAATGGATTGCATAAGAATCATTGACGAACGATATGAAAGCTGCTTGAGAAGGGTTCGTAATCGTCAGCTGGTAGCCGAAGTGAAAGGATCCCCCGAAACTGACCAGAAGCGCAACTAGTGCCAATCGGGCACTCGGTAGGCTGCCGTGCATCGGTAGTTTCTTCTAAATTCAAGAGCTCGGACACTGAACTTATCAGGGGAACAACGGGTGCCTAGCCTAGGCTTAGATTGTGACCTCATTCATCGATCATTCCCAAAAAATCATGGTTCTGTACACAATACGACCCATTTCCGGTATCCGGTGAAAAATATGCAAAACAGAAAGTCGCGTGCTCATCCGATTAATGCACTCGCCCGTTTTTACAACGTCCGTCCGTTCGCACTAGCACAGACCTTATTTGCGTAATCGTTCGACGCGAGATCCTTTCCATCCCAAGTGACCATTGCGAACGATTAACTGATAACAGATATCGGATGTTCAGATGGTGAGGAAAACGATTCGAACAAAGGCCTAAAAGATACAGTCAGGCGTAGGTTAGCATTGTGCCTGGAAGACCACGAGCATGGGTCCCAGCGGGGTCAAAGGGTAGGGCTACACGAAGACGAACTCATTCATGTTGCCATGAGAAAAACGACAACGGTTGACACAATGGAAGCGCGTGAAGGTGCTTCTTCCTGTGGCCCACGTGAATTTCGAAGATCGGATCCGAGGTGTCGGCTAGAGCTTTGGCTGGATCAAAGAGGTCATCGGGACACGGTCTTCCGTTCGCACTCACTTTTTCAAAGGGAAGCGACGAAGAAAGCCGAAGAGGATCCGAAATCACCGGCTGCCGCACAAAAGCGGCGGGATATGGCCGGGGACGTGATGACGCCAGTGCTTGTTTGACCTGCGTGCGCTGCGGAAATCCGAGTTCAGGCGCGCTCGGGGACGACTTCAAGCGGTCTGCAGGATCATTTAAGAAAGCAAACAATGTTCTTGTCCGCTAACAGCGACATGATCAACGGCTTAAGTGCGTGAACAGGTTACGCAATTCCTCCACATTTCACGTCGTCGTGTAACAGAATTCTTGCGTGCCAGCAGCTTAAGGATTCTGACGCTTGTCCGGAAGTTTACAAGAACAAAGTATGCATGCGGGTCCGTGGTTTTCGTGGCTGTGGAAAACGACGTTGCAGGACGTTTTGGCTTAAAGTGGCCTCCGTGGTATCGTGGTCACATAGCATGAAAACGATAGTGAAGCTACTGGGACCTTCATGGGTCAACGCCTTTCAGTGTTGACGTTTAGCATCGGGCTACAGAAACGTGGTTCAGCCTTTGATAGAACAAAGTTTACGGATTCCAGGCTACGTTTCTTTTATATCGTTCTTTGACTCGTTGCTTGATTCGCGCTTGTAGCTATGCCACGGTTGTCCGAACATCGCGAACGGAGACTTCATTAACTTTGTTTGATCAAGCTCAGCGTTGCACTTGCGGAATGCTTTTCTGATTGGAGTGTTGTGTAGTTTGAGTAACTTGCGCGACTCACGAGTAATCGTCTTTATTAGCGGCAAAAATGGCAGAATGTGGTGCACACATCACAATAGATGACCCGTTCAAAAAGCGTACCGATAGCGTCACAATGCGCAACAACGACAACAACAACAAGCGGATATGCGCTATTTACAAGGAGGTTTGGCATGGACGGAAAAGACCAGAGTCTTCTGATTATGATGGAGGTGCGCTGTAGGAGTTTCTTCTTGAGCTCAGAGTCCCATTTGCGATGATCGCTGCGTCGCGCGGGGCAAGCAGCACCGGTGAGTCGGTGACCTTGTTCGGATAGCTGGTGCTGTTGACGACTCCGATCAACGGTACGACGCATGACTTTGTACCGGAGTTGGTCCTGCCCGCGATCGGACGTCGGTTGGGAATTAGCAGACGCCCGCTCGATGATTTTTGAATGTTTGTCGACTGCAGACCGCGACAACTTTCGAGGAAGCTGCCGCCCGAGACGCCGTTGTGGCAGCGGCGGAATGTCCCGAACTTGTAGAGGAATGGGTTGATGCAAGTACTAAAGGATCGAATCGGTGATGTCACTGAGAGCACAGGGTTTACCTGGCCAGAAGGATAGCTTGGAGCCAGTTGAACTCAGACACAACTTGCTGACACGGAGAGTCAGGCTCGCAGAGAACGCGCAGCAAGGCCATCACCTGGAAATTTGAGGTTAACGCACTCAACCCGAATCCATCATACCTGATATGGAAGCCATGTGAGCACAAAGGTGCTGATGATGGCGATCGTCGCTTTCAGGAACCTCATCTGCGTGTTGTTGTTTTGTACACGTCGAACGTTCTCGTCGCTAAGGTTGCGACGCTGAACCATCTGGTGGTGAAGAGAGCATCCGATTAGCGAATAGCAGGTTAGGATTATCAACAATGGAACGTAGAAGGTCGTGAAGACATGGAAAAGGTTGAACCTAAACTGTCAAATTGGTACTTGTCGTTGTGCAAGTCCTTAAAAAACGCCCGGAGAGAGTGACCTTCTATGCATAGTAATCAAGGGACATACGGATACGTGAACATCAGTAAGTAGGTTCAAGTAATAGGCCCATAAGTAAGCGAGGCTTCATGGGAAATGGTTGCATACTAATGACGGATCAAGCATCTCCATGCCTCCTTTTAGGGTACGTGCCTACAGGGATAAGCCAAAGACACGAGGAATTCAGTGACGTCTACACTACTAGACCGAAGAGGCAAGTCCGTTTCACGTTAAGCGTATAGAACTTACCCAACGAGTACCTTCTCGCTGTACAAGTCGACCAGCGGATAGCACTGATCGTAGTGCGTTCCGGGAATCTTTACGGTGCCCTTGAACCATGTCCTAGAAAGTGTCGGCATAAACTTAAGCCTAAGCCTAAACTCTCTTACATAGGCAAGGAACAGAGTATGGCGAACGCCCACGAGATGCCGATCAACCACGAAACGCGCACGTTGCCGTTCTGTACGCTCTTCAATGGTGCCCTAAAATGTGCGGGACTTCATTCGGAACTCGAGACCTTCAGAGGTTGTAAGGGCGTCGTACTTCTCCTCACATATTTGTCTGTCTTGACCTTTGCCTTTGCTCGAGGCAATTACGGGGTTTCATTAATGCTTCCATTCAATACATTGTTATCGCCGTTACCCAAAGAACTTACATGAGCTTAACAACTAGCTTTGTGAATTCTGGAATCGATCCGCTACGTACGAAAAGCGATCCTTATGTCACTTCCTAAGGCGAACCGCTTTCCACGTACTGCTTCGCTATAAACCTCTGTTGCGAATAATTCATTTTAGCCGGACGGAGGCTTCGTGGAATTTCCCGGCACTGGACACCCGCGGGTTCTCACCGTCGACAATGGCGGGAAAACTTCGTTCAGGAAGTGAAGTGCACTGTTAGCGCGCGGTGGAACTCTCTGTCACAATTTAGCGCGAACTACGCGCCATGTTAATGAGTCCCTGGGCGGTGTGTGAGTCAACTTTTATCGGATTACGGCGGCTCAAGGGCGCTTAACACGTCTTGAAAAGTGCAACGTCCGCGCTCGGTGAGTCTTCGTCGGGTGAAGACGTGCGTCAGTGAACAAAAATACGCAGTTTACGCAGCATCTACCTCGCCTCGCACTTTGCATCACAGGAAAATAGCGGTTCCCACGTAACTTCGGGGCCTACAATTGTGCTTCGCACACATGCACTTCCTTCAGACACCTTTCTTCGGAGGTGCATCCTCCTCGGAAAGGCCTTGATTAAGAGACCTAGCGGGTACGACGTCTGAGTTGTGGTCTACGAGTTGATGACTTGTCAGGCAGCCAGACGGTCATTAAGACGAATGCGACCGACTTTCCCGCTAGCTAATACGCTAATGGGCCTCTTCGCGGTAAGTTGGAACACAAACTTACGAGATGCAGTAGAGCATGTCGATAGCGACGGCGGCCACCAGGTTCGACCACAAATGGAATGGCAGCGCACTGAGGAAGGAATATAGCTTGCAGAGGACATCGCCTTGCACCCAAATGATGTCTGAATCGCATTATTTAGCCGGCCAGGGAAGTGGTACCTTACTCATGAACCAGTACGTCCGCCACACGCAGTAGATGCACAGCACCATCAGATGGGCAATGAGTAGTTGACGACTGAGACGGATTAGCCGAATCTCGCTGCCGTTCATTCGCTGTGAGCTCCTAAAGAGGTTCCACGTTACGAAAACGTGCCGAAAATGGGTTGTGTGGGTGGCTATACGGATGACTTCCGCATCGGATGTTGAACGTATCTGGTAGGGCATGGTGGTAAGTGAACAATGTAACTAATTGTACACAATTTTGCAGACACAATTAGCTTATAAAACCCTTTTAAGTGCAATTCCCATTGTACAGGACGACAGCCAATGTTTGAAGCGAGCACACCTGGACCACACATTGTCATTGTCCCTAGAGGCATTCGTTACTGGTGTTTACATATGGGGTGCTATAAAATGATTCAGAGTTCCCAAAGGAATGATCATCCGAAACACCTACAACATGAGCCTGAGGGATCACTACACGTGGAACGTGCGAAAAACAATGTGTCATTGAAACACACTTGCTTACCGGGTGGATCTCGCCAAAGCGTATGCGTTCAGAGGCGCTCCAATGAAGAAGAATAACATCTGATAGAACATCTCGACAAGCTCGGAGGTGGAGTTCACCATCGTGAGGCCCTCGTCGGAGGCCTGCCAGTCGGACCCGTTCGTCATCGCTCTGGCGGGACGAGCGGTTTATGCTGCTGCAAAACGCGGCAATATTATCGGTAGCGGTGTTTAAGCGACACGACAGCGGGTCGTCGGGAAACACAAAAACGCGGATATGATAACCGTACGCGAAAAATGCATTAGGGAAGACGATGAAGCCGTCCTTAGCCGCGTTGCCCGGGCCGTGCTGGGGCGATTAGTTCGGCATACACCAAAACACTCTCGTTGGCCAATGGACCACGCGCCGACGCGTCGACGCGCACTGTCCATTAGGCAAAGAGTCGGCGGGCACCGTTTGCTGAAGTGACTGGGGGTCGTTAACAAAGCTGTTGTCCGAGTAAATTGCTCCGACATTAAGGAGCACCGGGGCGGACGCCGGGATCGTGGCGGCACTTTCTTAAGCGACTCCAAATTCGCATGCGCGCAGCACCCACCGATGGGAATGTCGAGCGTGATGCCAGGGCGGGAGCGCTCGAGGAAGACACAGTCTATGTTGTCATACACGCTCGCCAGCATTATGCCGCGCATTTATTAGTCATAATTAAACCGACGCTGACGTAGCAAGTTTACGGAGGATTTCTAAGCACTTAGTGTTGATCTAGGTGGTGAGCGGATGGAGCTCTAAGCGGTCGACGCTAAGAGCTAATAACTTCAAGGGCGTGCCTATCTACGGCGGATCACTTTTCGGTCTGTCAAACAAGATATGTGTGGCTAGCGGCATTAGAAGGACGAACGTACAAACAAGCCGGCCTTGTACAGGGAGCACACAACGCATAATCGAAAAAGCACCAAAAGCATGAGTGTTGCACCGACCAATGAACCGAGAAAGAACTTTGTACTGGGACTCATTGTGCTCCCATTGGTGTCCCCTCACAACATATAACTAATCCATTACCGGCCTTGCCAAACAGGGGTAATCGAATTAAACTATTCATCGTGTCGCTGTTTTTCTGCACCGACGCACTGCAAGCCAGAATCCCATTTGCGGCTAACGAGGTAGAGAAAAGCATGTACAAAGCCGAGCACGGCACGACGAGGCACTCGATCGGGGTCTAGAAAAGGAAGGGGCGCGAATGCCTCGATGCTTACAACGGTGGAAAGAGCAACGAAATAGGGGTCTCCCTTAGCATCTTGACGGGTACAAAACTGCATGCCGACGAGGGGACAGTGCCCGGAATGGACGTCGTCAATAAGGACTGTGTGAGACGAACGCGTCGAAGCGGAAGCAACCTTAAATCGTCGCATGTGAGACACATGTAGGTAACGCTCGCGATTAGCTGCAAGAAAGGTTGAAGCGCCTGCAAAGAGTCACTAGCGTGAAGCGGTGCTTAATGCACATAGCAGCGATGCATACGGTTTACAGGAGCGATTTCCGATTCTCTTGGAGAAAAAGGACGACACCCGGCTTTAGTCAAAGGTCAATCGGCTATGGTATTCGGAGGGGACTTAGAGTCGCCAAAGAGCAAGCTGGTCGATGATGCCCGCCTGAGCAAGGCATTCTGCCGCACATTAGCCCAGCGTTGAAAAACGAACTTTGCCGGAAAATATTCCCACGTCCGTGTGGGTGCGCCCGCGGCATAATAGCTCTAGTTCGCGCATTTCCGATGAGATTACCGCCGGTCTTTCAGATAGGTAGTGTTCGACGTAACAGACGCGAAGAAAGACTTCCCGAAAATGCGCCAAACGCCGGTCCGAAATCGTCCCGGAGAATGCGGCGTCTGTACGGAGGATAGAGAGTTGTAGAGTAGCTCAGCTTTCCCGCTACGGTCGCCTTATTTGTAGGTAATAGAGGGTTAGGACAGTGGCAAATCACGCGGTGGAAACGTCTAATTCCGACGCGCGGAAGTGTCCCATCAGGGTATCACAAGGTTTTTCACGGCATGTCCCCGCTAAGCGGTAGCCTGATATAGGTGACCAGACCGCGGCCGAAGAAACCGAAAATGGGTTGACGTTCTCTGCGCAGAATGAGCCGAAGCCGGAAGCAACGAAGCTCGATGTGTCCAAAGACCGGCCTACTTTTAGTGGCCAGCGTGGCGAACACCGACGAGACCAGCACTCATTGAAAAATGGGATGCGCACATGCGAATTTGATGCAAACGACACGCGTGCATATGCCACACATAGCGCGACATTAATTAAGCACGCCCAGGCCGGCATGGGAGGAGAATGCAAAGAGGCGCTCCCAAGCGGGCGTTAACTGAAGTAAAAATCCACAATCCACTTGTCATCGTGGTGGTTGTCGCGATGGTGCCGGTGGTGGTGGCGCTCGGTGAACCATCACCGGCCTAGCGGCAGGCAGATGAGTCCAGGCGGTTGGGGCACCGGAGCAGAAAAATGGCTACTCCAAAAAAGCATTTGACGCTAGATTGCCCGGACAATTAGGCGCGGGCTAGCTTAAATTTAGCGTCAAGTCTTGCTTCCGGACGTGTACACGTGATAGCTCTGGAAGTAGCGAAGCCGTACCATCGGCCTTGGAGGTGACGGGAATGACCAGCTGACTGCGTCATTCGATACCGAGGACGACATCCGCCAGACGGGGACACACTCGCGCGCTCTCAGGTGGCGGGTGCACTTTGTGGATGATTAAGCTAAAATGCACTCAACGGCAAACATCTCATCATTCGGACATACAAACGCATGAGGCAGGCGCTAAGTCAGAAATTTTAAAGGTGATGGCAAAGACAAATGGAAGTGTGAAGGGTTGCTTCTCTGTCTTACGACGCGCTGTCTGGCGAGCCACTGATACCCAGCATGCACTTTGAAGATTCCTCGAATAAACATGGCAATTTTCATTGGACGTCGGGGATCTCTGTGGACGCAATGGGCATCGTCCGACGTTTCATCAAAAATCACAAACTAACAGCATGCTCCTAGAGCGAATGATTATGAGCACGATGATGACCGCATATGTTAGCCGCTCGATTGGTGTCCGATTTCCATCCGATATGCGAATGAATCATACATGCAGAAACAAAGAAACAAGGAAAACAAATAATTAGAACTCTTTCGGTAGCAGGCCGCTTATGCTGCTGAAGCAGTTATGCTCATAGGTGTGTCTTCTGTGTCGTGTCTCAGCAGTTTTTCTTCCCTGAACTCATAGCCGTTGACAATTGCGGTGTCACGGAGATCCGGGCGGCGAAAGCTGTCAAAGCAAGACGGACTTCAGTGAGTTTTTATGCCACAGCTGCATCAATCATTTTACGTAGTCACTTCCACGGTTTTCCGAATGGCACTTTTTGTGATGCCGCGCAGCCACGTGGACTGCGGGAGTAGGTCCGTATTCCAATAATTGCTAGGATCTTAGAGCTGTGCCTGCTTCCACAAATACTTTGTTTTTTTTAAAAAAAATTACGCCCGCACCGACTGAGAGGCATGATACTCGTAGGAGCCGGGGTCGAACAGTTTGGTATTTGTGTTCAGCGATGCGCAAAACTAACTATTCGTGGCCATAAGAACAACCCACATGGGAAATAGTGGACAAATCCCCCTTGCACCAGTTGGTACTAATGGTATGAGGCCATGATGACATCCATGGTATGGACAAAAACGTGGAGACGCTGCAAACATCTAAAAATAGACGGTAGTAGGGCTGGGGAAGTTCGGGTTTCGGTGTTCGGTGTTTTCTTGGGTTCGTTGTTCGACGATCGAGTTTGGTCAAAATGACCGAACTTACCAAACTTTTTCGCTTGTTTGCTCGAGCCCGCTGCAGGCAAAACCGGTGAAATTTTCGGGGAGAATTTGTAATTTTTAGTAGAAATTTGCTCTGATGGCGCCTAGCGACGGGCCATTCCTACACACGTGAGCATCACCTGTTTTCTATTCGCACCCTATAGAAAGCTTTGCACGGAGCAAATCTCGCCGGCACGTTCTTAACTCTGCGCTTTGACCAAAATTCTTGTGTTCAGAAAGCGAATAGATGAAGCGGATCCCATAGAAATCGAAAACTTAGCGAGAATGACATGCCGCATGCCGCTTACCAGGCCGTGCTTTCCTGTCACATGCTACATAGAGTTCCGAGCGACTGTCGGGCTTCCGATGCATTCATTGTACATTCCTCAAGTGCCCGTCAAAGGTACAAGGTGCGTAAATGCGGAAATAACCTATATCTTTTGTAACAGTTTGCAAAATGCTAAACGGATCTTCGCTTGTTAATCGTCTCTATAATCGTGTACCATCCTTTAACGTCCCGCTAACGTTGGAGGGCGTCTTTATGAGAATTCCGCGGCAGGTACTGCTGGTCATTGATAAGACCCATAAAACACTTCCACTTTGCGCTTGTTTTGATAAGAGTTTGCTTCAAAGTCGACAAAGTTTTCTCTGCTGGACAACGAGGTTTCCCCGATGGGTCACTCGCACCGGTGCATTGCATTAGTTCTAGCTGCCTTGGCAGTCCATTTGGCACAGAGTAGGCGTCCCAGGCAAGCTTCAGAAACTTCAATACGCAACCTGCGAGCACGGTACGAGCCATCAAGTAACACCATTCTAGTCGAGTGGGATGCAAGCGACTTCCAAGAGGGTAAAGACAAAGAATGTAGAAAGGATTCATGGAAGAACCGTATGATTTAGGAGACGAATTTACGGTACGATACCGAAGTCGCAACCGACTAAGCGACTCACAATTCCGGCACTTAAGGACGTCGGAGAAATCCGCTCGTCTCGAACTGAGCGATGTGCGAAACGGGGATGAGGTCGAAGTCCAAGTAAGCCCATGCAGAATCATCGGATCTCAACCTCGTTTAAGGTGAAACGTGAACGCAGTGGTGATGACTGGAGCCGACAGTTAATAATACTGGTCACGAAACAGCGAACGCAAATTGGCGACATACTCATCGACGACGACGACATTCTACCTCCCCTGAACTTCGCTGCAAACGTCATTAGGCCCTACCACGGTGCGGCTTGAATGGACGCCAAGCAACGGTGCGGGCCCTGACGTATATTACCTAGTGAACGTCAAGCAGTTGACATCGGAGTCGGGCGAATCGCTTCTGAGGCAGCAGGTGGGTTGAGCAGGACACGTGAAGAGTCAACAGGGGACATGCTTCAGATCAAGGTAGAGTCGAACGAGTTCGTCCTTGGTGACCTCGTTCCTGGAGAGCGCTATGAGATGACCATCCGCTCCGCAACTAGCCCTGACACGGTGTCGGCCACTGCTGCAATCGTTGAAATAACGCTTCCCAAAGGTGAAGAGCTCGTGACGCGTAAACCGAAATAGGGTTTAGATGCGGAATACTTCGAAGTGGGCAACTTGATAATTTCGAGTCGCTTCCGCTCGGATGGCACTGGTGTCGTAACGCTTCAGTGGGAAGTTCCGGAGGCGTTGCGTGACCGCATCGTTGGTAAATGAGGAGCTCAATTTGCTTCTTAAAATATGGGCTTTAGCATACGACGTGCAGTACGCTCCGTCTGGTAGCGATTTCTACAAGCGGCTCAACTTTCCTGGACATAACCCCATTGCTTCACTGCATGACTTGAAGAGGTTGTCGTCCAGCAATGGTCATTCTACCCACTTATCTCATCAATGAGTTTAGCGACACCGAGTACACGCTTAAGATAAAGACGGTTCTGCAAGGCGGCCAAGAGACGGAGAGTGGCGAGTTTCGATTCCGCACACCGAGAGGTACGCATTGAATCCGCGTTGTGAAAAGAGCAGCGCAGCTTAGTGTCCACAAATCCCATCGCGAAAGTGGACGTGATCTATTCGAGCGAAACTAGCGCTGTTCAGCTGCAATGGACGCTGGAACCGTTAGTGTAGATTCACCGGCACCGGCTTCCTTACAATGCTTGCAGACATATTGTTCGCAGCCGCATCGCCGGGTATGACATCTACATAAGCGAGGACAAGGACCTGCCGGAAGATGCATGGCAGTACATTCGCGCCGATACGAAGGACCCGTCGGTTTCTCTGGAACGCCTGAAGACTTCGACGACCTACTACGTCAAGATCAACGTGCGCGAGGCGGACGGGAACGTGATCAACTCACCGTCGATTTACCGCTTCACGACAGTTGGTAGGCGTTGAGTCGCAAGCCGCACTGCAACGCGGTGACTTAGCCCAATTACCAACGAGACGCGAAGCCCGGTCGCCAGACGCACTTTCATACCGCTCACTGAGCCCCGACAGAGTACTCATCACGTGGTCCTATCCTGCCGATTTGATCAGCAAACTCTCAGGTACTCAGTAATTGCTATCCAACAATGACATACTTTTTAGGAACCTGGATATACTACTCCGATGACAGCGCACTGCCTTGGGACGAATGGAATAAAATCAGCATCGACGATGCGTCGCAGGTATTTAAGAGACACTAAAAGTTGTAGTGTTCGCTCGGTTGGCTTCAGATGACTGCTACGCTCAGCGGCTTACAACATGGGACTGTGTATACCGTTCGCATAGTGCCGCGACTGCAGAACGGAAAGCCTGACTTCGACAACATTGAAGGCTTCGAACTTCGCACTGACCTGGGTAAGCACAAACCCCAACCGTCCGTCTCACTGTAAAAGCTTCACTCGATGGTATAGGACATACGCTACGTAGTCGTCGGTTTGTTAACGACAATGAAGTCCTACCACCGGTCCTGAAAGACGCCAACACGCGTAAGCACATGCGAATCACGTCGTGCAATCCGGATGCTTTCAAGGTGAATGTTCACCTGATGAACTGACCTTAAGTGTCTTTAGCCCGGCTGCGGTTCAAAAGAATACTGCGTGCAGACGATGGACGATCCGCCTCGGGGCTGGTGCGTACCTGAAAGTATCCGTCAAGCAATCCTTGCGGGCGCTAAAGCAGGCAAAGCTCTGTAACTTTCCTGACTACTCAGTTTACTGCGCTTCACTTTGCTTTTGATTGCGCTAGGCTTCAATGTAATGCAAAATAAATCTTGGAGCTCGAAAGATCTGAGACCCAGTTTGCGCCATAGGGAACAACGCTTTTCATAGCTTAGCGCAGGTCGCAACGTGGCGTGCTCGTGTCAAAGAATTCCTGAAGATAACATTTACCTGAGCGAAGCATCATAAAAACCGTAAACGCATGAATAACATGGGACCTAGTCGTTTTTCCATGCACCCAGGAACTCTATGATAAGAAAAACTGCTGAGGTTGCAAAGAGTTTTGTGGCCGTTCTTCGCCCTGAACGGCCTGGAAGCTTCGTTGAAACAGGTGAAAAAGCGAATACTTAGTTTGCCCGCCCCACCATATCAGCACATATTTTGGAACGCTGCTTTCCTCGGCGGCTGCCTCCAGGATCAAACGACCCATTGTCACATCGGTGTCCTGGGCACTCCCGACCGCTTCAGAGTTCACGTCCACAGCTCACATTGTCGCCGATTCACCTTCTTCGAAAGTAGCCCGCAGTTGCCACAGCTGAGAGGCATGTACCCGTGCGTTGACCAAGGAGATCATCATCGCGTCTGCGAGCAGGTAAGTACCTACTGGATACGAAGGCCGTACCGGAACCTACCGTATTGGTTCTAATAGAAGACGAGTCCTAATAGAAGACGACCCCTAATAGAAGACGAGCGCCAAAGATTCCAAAGTTGACATGTCACAGAGACATGTTTAGAATACGTATTAGGCCGTAACAGTTCATTGTAGACGAGAACTTTTTGTCATGAAAATTTCGAAAAATTTTGCTAAATCCATAGGGGGGCCCTTTACGACGTTTACAAAACCCTCGAAAACTTGACCATCGAAAATTAGAAGACGATCGTCTTCTATTAGAACCAATACGGTATTTTCAACATGTGATACCCGATTCAGCAGTCAGGTGTTTCTTGTGCCACATACCCGATCCTGCAAACCTGAAACTTGAAACAGAAAACTGCCTGAAACTTGAATTCAGCTGCAGCCTTGCTGGCTACTGTCGTCATACACAATCAAGACTTGGAAAAAAACACAAAGTTTTTGCATGAGCTTTGAGCCATACAGTGTCGGAAATGACTGCTTCGCAAAATTTCCGCAAGTTTCCTCTTGTTCTTCTACGACACTGAGGGCCACCAGTATTTACCTGCACGCTTCTTGCATTAAATCTTCATGCATCAAGCTTTTTTTGTTTTCCGCGTGTGTGCAATTGTCGGTATGCACCGCTGTTAATGTAAAGTAGCTACGAGAGAAAACGTGTATTGAGCAGTATTGCTTCCAGAAACAGCCAAGACGCTTCCTTGTGGCGCTCTTCTGATAAAAATGTTTACACATGCAAAGTACTAATAAGCGAGCGCTAATATCATTTACCCATCAAAACAACAGAGATAACTTTAGGAAGCTCCAGGCTCACTGTTGTTGAAAACACCGCCAGAAGTGCTGCTACGAGTGCTATCCAATGTATCGCCAAGCGACGTCAGCGGATGCAGAAGGACATGCAAAACATTGTGGAATGTCATCAGCGGCAATAGGAGTACACTTGCCCGGAGAAAGTGCAACCTCTCGATTGACTTCGCGAAAGAAACGATGAGCATCCAATTCGTTGACAACAATACGTCGATTCAAATGGTAAGCACGACACCTAAGAAGATGATGATGATGATAAAGAAGAGAAGAACATCTTCCATTTGATACCGGAGCTATTGCAGGAATTGAACGAATGCAGCATGCGGAAATTAATGGAAACTGAAGTTTCGTCTTTATCCCTTAGCGGGGCGCCATCGTTGGCTCTATTCGATCTGCTCCTACAAGCGATTGTCCAGTGTCGACAAACAAACGTTGCATCCCTACTCCTTGAAAAGTTCGATTCGGCTGAATCAACGAGATGCAATTTCTTTTTCCAGTTAGTTCTAACCGATGCAATAGAGGTAAGACAGCGGCTAGAACCAGGTGTTGTACTCTTTCTTATAGCAAATTTCCCTGATCGAATGCAATATCGTCGCTGGTGACTACTTGGCGCATCTTGAGCGGTTGAGCCATCTAACGCAGCTCACGTTGCGGAAATCGAATGTTGGAACAACGCAGGAGAACTTCCTGGACACGTGGATCGAAGGCAGGGCACTCGAGTTACGCCATGGACTGAAGCGGTACACTCCTACCTATGCCGACTGCACGGGCATCTCTACCGCAGCACTTTCTCGCTTCTTACATGTAAGTCCCAACCTTTCAAGAAGGGCGGCATCCAATCCAGTAAATATGCGGAAGTAGTTCGCTTATCAAAGTCTTTACATTGCAACCCCACACTGCGCTCTTAGAACTGGCTCATGGTCTCTGACGCGAGGTTCTTCCAAATCGTCGTGCGGGGGTGTCCCGAGGAATATGTGCAAGGATTCCTTCATGAATGCGAACAGCTCGGCCTTTCTCAAGTGCACATGGAATTTCCATCGAGGACGAACCGTACAGCTCACGTGAAGGCGAAATACGATCCGGTATGCCATCTTACTGGACATCGGAACGCATAACTTAATTCAGGCAGAACGTACGTTCCAGCTGGTCCCGATTATCGACGTACCAGCCCGCCTGCCAGGGCAGTACATCTGCTACGCCCGGTATTACCGCGATTTCTAGCCAACGTTATACCCAGATAGGCTCTTAGTTGTTAGCATCGACGGTTGTTCCTGTTATACCGTCCAGGCCCGGTTAGAGCTTTAGACGTACCATAGAACTCAAGCAGGCAATAAAAGTTTATTAAGATCTACCTGCTTATAACAGCTTGTCAACCTGTGTCGGGCCGTATGGCAACGTGGAAACTCGTAAAAACTCAACGGCTCATGTGTCATTGCACGGGATACGGAATGCTTAAGTGTACACAGAAGTGACGGGAGGTATAGTGGGGTGGAGGTCGGAAGATGCTCTGTTACTTGCGATGGAAGTGACCACTGGAGACGCGACTCGACGGTGCTGGTGGCGGGGCGGAACGAGGCAAGTGCGGCGCAAGGTTGTTCATGTGAATGGTGCCGTTCCGCGACGAGGAAATGGCGTAGATCTCGTTCTCGTAGACGCCGCCTGGAATGTGCGGCGTGTAACATTGTCCGGGACGGTCGTGTTAACCTACTCCCTGCTTACCTTCACCGACTCGAAATGACGGCATTTCACCAGTCGTGTCATGATGCAGTCCGTTTGCACACTCAAGGCCCGGACCGACGCAAAGGAACGTGAACGATGCCGACAGCTGCGACACGCATCCGCACAGCGCCACTACCCATGCCCACGACAATCGATTCACCTAAACTTCGTGTTGGTTGGCAGTTCAAAATGAACAAATTACATTCTCGTGGTTGACCGACTCAGAGCCGATCATGAAGTCGACGGTGTACATGTTGCCCGCGAGTGTCTCCGTCATATACCAGAATACCGCGCTGGCCGAAAGCAGTCCTAAACGGGTGTATAGGAAGCAGACTAAACCGGCAACGTACCTGAAATCCCTGCAAACAATCCGACGACAACGGAGAATATGGCGCTGAAGCAGGTACACGGTGCGCACGCCAAGAGCAGGAGGGCGGTCGAGACTGAGACCACTACCAGGATGAGAATCCCGAGCTCGAACACTAAAAAAGAAGATAACATTGAGGCTCAGCGTCTGTCAGCCAGAAGTGCATGACAATGAGTCATGACAGTGTTGGTTCCTACGAGGCGCAGGAATGCCCACCTCGGAACTGAACTTTTGGCTGCTGAAACGGGGGAACTGACGTTTTCGATATTGTTGGTTGAATTATAATGACGAACCCAGTTGTTGTAGCAAGTTGTGTCAGTTAACGCAAATACTTAACCAGGTTTTAATATGGTTCCTATAGTGAAAGCGATGGTGTAGCACAATTCCTTCTTTGATGACTTACGCTGAAGTTCCCGGTCCTCGAAGAACGGTTCGTCGACGTCATCCCCGCCTAGGATCTTCATTAGGCTGCGATGCGACTGGTAATGCGCGGTGAGAAGTCGCTGTCGGCACTGAGTGTCTTCCGGCATCACCAGGCATTGTCGCAAGAGGCCTCGGTACATCGACTTGAGTACTAAACTTTCCAACGTAAACGAGTTAGGTAGGTATCACTGTTAGCTTACTATAAGCGTCGACTGTGTAGTGAGTGGACCAGTTGTCGGAGCTCATAGCGACGAAGAGAAGAATTGTGCCGACCAGCAGCAGGGCATACGCGATTACCTGCGAGACACGGTAACGGTACCGCATCGCTAGAGGTTGGCCGTGCGAGGCCGCTAAACTCCGATGTATAAAATAAAAGCACAAACTCCCAAATATGTTAGCAACCAACTTGATTGTTCTCTGGCACATTTTGGTCAACTTTACACGACAACGTCCGGGTGATAAACGTCAATCAAAGCGCATTTCGAGAGGCCAAGATGCGGGCGAAAAGAAAGGCCAAGTGATGAGCGCCACCGGCGGACGCAGATTGGATCAAGGAACGGTGCTCGGATCGGTGGGAACGAGGCGGGAGGGGGCACCAACGGAAACATGCTCCCACGCAGCACATCCCCTTTGGCGCTAAGAACAACATTTTCAGCCTTCCTACAACAACATAGTAGCGCAGAAGGAACAGCGTAAATGTTTATAGAATGTTGTTAGAATGCAGGTTAGTGGCAAATTAGCGAAAGGTGTGGCTTCAAGTGAATGTTTAAAGTCGCAAGTAAACGAGTTGCGAGGTAACCAGGTCTTGCAAAACGCGAACTTTGCTTCAAGAAAAGTCGAGACTGACGCTCCAAACGCCCATGTAATAATGCACCTTCGGCATCCGGCCTTTTTCTTCTTCCGGTGGTCATCTTTTAGAGGCAAGCGAGGCCTGGTTGCAACGACGGTTCTCATCGCGCGGTTGCGTTCACACGCTTGCACGTCTGCTCCTGCGGCCATTGTCATTTCGCGTAAGTGCAGCTCTGAACATTCCCTCTCGATGAGTGGATTTCCGCTTGCTTTATGTATCCATCAATCTCAGCAGGATTGGCGAATGTCCAGCTGACATCGAGCCGATGGACATTAGCTGGTGTGCTACAGGGAGCATGCGTTGATTCGATCTGCAGACACAAACACATTGCAGGGGACAGACGGAGTGTGCGACCTTTTTGAGCGGTGTCTCTAAAGCTTAGCACTTGGTAGTCGTGCTGAGATTTCTCACGACGTGATCCCTACTGCTTGGGCATACGACAACAGCGTTAGTTTAGTTCCTGTTTGTGCGAAAAGTTTGGGGTTAAAAACATCGGGCAGTCGTTGCAGAAAGTTCATAATACGTTTGTGCATGAAACTTTTTGGGCCAGCGCAAGCCCAAAGTAGTACGTGACTCTCTTGTTTTGAACAGGTTTACGAAAATAGTTTGTTTATTAAGAGCTGCTTAGTCGCATTACTGGAATGTCGGACAAACTATTACGCCGAGTAAGTGGTTGATTGTTATTGCGCATGACGTGAACTTTGAAGTTTAACTCCGTCCGCGATTTCGTGAATTTAAGCCCTCTAGGAAAACACCCTGCCCGTCAACTTGCCTTATCAGTCCCTTCCTGGCCACGTCTGTGAGCTGCTTTTCGGTCTCATAATTATAAGCCGAATGGAACCACCAGGGGTTCCCCATGACTTGCTTGGTACCTACTGCTTGTAAAAAGGTTCCAACTGGGAAGTTTCTGCGCCCGTGGCATAACAATTTGTTGACACCTCCTTCTTCGTCCGGGATTCCCTGTTGGAAATTTCCGCCTTCGGAACTCAAAGCGAGAGCCGAGATCAGTTGCATCACCATCATCGGTACCGCCCTTTCAACTGCAACACTTTTAAGGCACCGAAAGGCGGTTCACAACGCCTCAAAGCGATGTGCACGGGACATGTCTCGGTTTGACTAAGCAGGTTTAATGGTCCCTATTGTCATCTTGAACCAACTAGCTCTTGGTTTTCTAACACGTACGGTTCTTATGAGAGCCACGTGAAACTATATCGGTTACCGGGTTATTACTGCGCGGTGTGCCCCGTCGGCCCGAAGTGTAACAGGACCCTCGTTGGCGACATTCCCGGATTATTTCATGAGACGCTTCTCTCAAGCGGTCTGTTGTCTGGACGAAAGGTCACGGGAGTGCAGTTGGGAAATGAGGCGGGAGCAAGCCAAGCGCACTCCCGACCACCCCGCCCGCCCGCCGTCAGCTAATGCCGAACGTGCGACGTCGCCAATTTTGAGCTTGCTAATAATAATATAAAATTAATGTTTATTTCTGGCTATGTTCACATGAAAATTCTCGAATGGCAAACATTGCGTTCTCGTAATAGGAAAGACTGTGCCCAACGTTTAGTCACGCTTTATAGCATTGTATTAGAACGATGATTCATTCGCGAATTGCTTGCCGAATTAATCGCCCTTTCTCATTTACGTAATACTGCTAACTTAAGATGTCCGAATCGAAGCAGCACCCGATTCGTGTTTGGTGCGATGGATGGTAAGTACTCGTTTATCCGTGCACGTTCATTCTGTTCAACTTTCAGCTACGATATGGTCCACTTCGGACACGCTAACCAACTTCGGCAGGCCAAGCAGATGGGAAACCACCTCGTCGTGGGCGTTCACACCGACGAAGAGATCACAAAGCATAAGGGTCCACCGGTGTTCAACGAGGAGGAACGGTACCGAATGGTCCGCGGGATCAAGTGGGTGGACGAGGTGAGTAGGCCTACGCGTTTTTTCGAGAGAGATGACAAGAAACATGATGCATTGACTCGTCATGCACTCTTATTTGGCGTAGTCGTGACCCGTGGACTGTGCAAGAATTTGCACTGATCGCCAGACAAATGTGTTCGCATAAGTCTAGTCAAGAACTGAATAATAAATGGAGAATTTAGGTGGTAGAAGGCGCTCCGTACAGCACTACCATCGAAACTCTGGACAAATACGGATGCGACTTCTGCGTGCACGGAAGTAAGTTGCGTCGATACCTAAAATCATCCTTACCGAAACTTTAGACGATATCACACTTACCGCAGACGGAGTGGACACGTACGCTGAGGTGAAAGCCGCAGGGCGGTACAAGGAATGCGACCGAACCCCTGGCGTATCCACAACGGTAAGCACAGAGCGGGTGAACGTATTTTGACCCATTGGTACCTGGCTTAGGACCTCGTGGGACGTATGCTTCTGATGACAAAGACGCACCACTCGTCCGACGAGAGCATGCACGACCACAAAGAGCGCGCCAGAACGCTGAGTACCGTGAGATTCCTGTCCTACCTTCTCTTCCACTGGCCTCTTCAGGACAGTGAGGCGGTTTCGCCGTGGACTCGAGTCTCGCGTTTCCTGCCCTCCACGCACACCATCATGCAGTTCGCAGATGGCCGACCGCCTCTACCGAACGACGTGATTGTGTACGTCGGCGGAACGTTCGACTTGTTCCACATCGGTCACTTGTGCTTCCTGGAGGAGGCGAAGAAGCTCGGCGACTATCTCGTTGTCGGCATCTACTCCGATCAGGTATCACAACCGTTTTCTCCTTGCTTGCATGCAATGCGTAGATTGCAGACTGTCAACGAGTACAAGGGAAGGAACTACCCGATTATGACGCTACACGAACGGGTCCTCAGTGTTCTCGCGTATAAGGTACGGCTACGTAGGCATTTCGATGCTTACTCAAAGTTCTAGCCTGTTTCCGAGGTCGTCATCGGTGCGCCGTTGGCGGTGACACAGGAACTCATCGATCGGTTCCACGTCAACGTCGTCGTGCAGGGCGTTCGCACCGAGAACCACTTGTCCATCGATGGCAGCGACCCATATGAGGTGCCCAAGAAGCTCGGCATTTTCCGCACTGTTGATTCCGGCAACGATATGACGACCGAGAGAATCATCGAGCGAATTATTGACCACCGGTACTCACGTCTCAGTATCGTACTGCTTCACCCACATCCCTTTCAGACGACTTTTCGAAGACCGAAACCGCGCGAAGGAACGCAAGGAAGCTGCGGCCTACAAGGCGCTTGAGAAGCTCAAGCACATCAACGGATCCAATGGTGTGAACACTCACGAGATCATCCGCCTTGAAGAGAGCGTCGAAGACCCAAAGCACCCGTAATGATTCGTCCCGCTTATGTGCCATATGCGCCCTGCCTAGTCACCGTCTACTTCCCCATACCGCATTCACTTACTAACTGACATTGCCTTCTCCTAATATTTTATGCGCCCCTTGTACGGTAGCTCGTTGTATCCCATCGCTCTGTGAGTGGTCCACGTTTATTCCGGATAAATGCAAAGCAAGAAAGTCTGGATTAGCAACATCATGTGTCGAAATTCAAGTCAGAAGTGAGGGAAAGGAAGGTCAACCACAGCGAAGAGATCCATTAGTTAAATGCGGTGGCTTCAACAGAACCCTGAGCAGAACCGTAGGAGTGAGTAGGCAGGCGAGTGGTGGCGTCTAAACAAAAACATCGCATTCGGTAAATACGAAGGAGGTACCAAGTGTCAAAAGTGATTGACTCACCTGGTTGACCGCGAGATTTGCTTTAAGCCGGGCTAGCCGGCCTGCCTAGTAGCGGCAGCAAGCTGGTCAATCCACATCTCCCGAGGCACTTGATACATTTCGCAGAAGGTGTCCAGGATCTCCTAAACTTTCCTCGTCATCAGCAGAATTACGTGGGCGATGACTTGCCTGACGGTTAACGAAGATCTTCGCGCGCGGTCCCCAGTCGTAGAGGGCTTCGTCGTTTTCGGTCGCCTTCGTGGCTGAGAGCCAACCATGTGACAAGAAGCGTGACGGAGGCGTGATGGCGAGCACCTTCTTCAGCTGCTCCTCGTTGACGTGACCGTTGACTTTCGTCTAAAGTCGTGTTTGGTACTATAACCCTACGGAACGAGGGAAACGCACGATGAATTCACGGATAATGGACTCCGGCACGCCCGGCTCGTCCTCGACGGTGTGTCGCTTGATCATGAAGATGCCCATCAAGATTATTATGAGGATGCCGTCGTCTCGCGCTTGCTGAGCCTAAAAAAGACCAGATTTACGTGTTAGCTGGGACCGCAACTACCGCGCCATCGTCATCCACTTCCTCCTCGCCGTGGCCATTTATCACAGGGACGGCATGCCCATTCTGTTCCACCAGTCCGTTCTCCACCTCCATATCGCCGTTTTGGTGATTTCCTGAAGTAAGTGTCTTGTAATGATGCTCCGCAAGCATGCAATACCCGGGTCCACTTCACCGTTCTGAACCGGCAATGCTTCGCCCTTGATCAACGTTTCGATGCGCGTGTCGATGACGGAGTTCCAAGCAAGGTTGTTGCCAAGAAAATAGCGGTCCGTTGTGCCCTTCTTATCGCGAACGAGCTGAAACAACCGAATATTGGTAAATACACGGTGCCGTCTGAAAAGCTTAACCGAGCAACGAACCTTCAGACCGAACATGTCGAGCAAATGGTGCTCTGCACCTCTGATCTTAGCCTCTCTTGCCGGTGGCGCTTCCTTTCCCATGAGCTTGCCGAGATCCGCATGCGGAATGGCACCTTTGCTGCCCTTAGCAAGCGACAACTGCACGAGGCAGTGCATCGTGCGCACCTGAGAGTTCTGAAAAATACGCGTGTCATATAGGACCAGCTAGTGGATCTACCGTGGCAATAGCATTCGCCGGAGGTTCTTCGTCGGCAGAGTCTTGAGCACGCTCCACTGCCTGAGTACGAGTCGGTCTGGCGTCACGAACGGGTCTACTGGAACGGCTCCCGGATGGCTGAGAGCGCGACGGTGGTAGTGGCTTCCGAGCAGGAGGCACGCGCTTCTTCTGAAGACACACGGTAACTATTGGGCACTCAAATACGCGTGCACTTACGGTGATTCTAGACGACGGGCCCGGCTCGTCAGGATCCGAGTCGAGTTCCTCTGCTTCCATCGGCTAAAATATCACTTAAGCGCTACACGATATAGCGGGCATTTACCTCCTCTTCCTCCTCCGATTCGATAACTGCACGCCTTTTCGATGGCATTTTAGAAGCACAGAAATCCTTAGGATGCTACTAAGTAGCAATGCAAGTAACGTTTCCCGCGAAGGGAGCGCCAAGCGGTCGCGTCGAGATGCCACTAGCCGCTAACTTGAACGGCTTCAGCGCACCTGTAACGGAATGACTAAGCAAGTTAAGCGCAATCAGCTGATTAACGAACTGCAAAGCCGCGACGAAATGTACACTCGACATTTTCAGTCAGTACTAGGCATGACATACACTCGAATATCATTTGGTACGACACAGAAATGGCTGCTTAGCCGCACTGCATGCATGGGGAATATGGCCGAAGCAAGCGGGTACATGGATGTTCGTCGGGCTAGCAGACAAGTATCGACGCTGCATTTTTGTCCATCGCTTGGATCCGCACAAGCCCATATTTCTGAGGTGGTCGGATCTTGCTAATCGGGTTGTAAATACTTCGTCATACAAAGGGTCCACGAAATTTACGTTGGAAGAAATGACGATGATGGCTACGACGCTGAGCGCACATGCCGTGACGCTAAACGCATGTGCTAGACCGAATAACTTAAGTGCAGATGAATATGCATGTGCAACTTGGCGCCATTTGAGTGTATGCGATGGAATACTCGCTTCGATGTAAGTGTTCCACATCGGATCGCCCTTCTTAAAGCTTTCGATACCCTGCCATTGGAGGCGACAGAGCAACCATGCAAGACAATCTAAGTTTTGACTTGAACATCTACCAGAAGAGCGGTATTCTTTTATTTATTGTTCACGTCCCAGTGCTAGTTACAGTCGAGTTCTACGTCACTTAGCGTGAGATACAATCGCAGTAGAGACAACGCAACGAACAACCGAGAATTAACAGAAAGCCGACGGGGAGAGGCCGAGATCGATGATCTAAACCGGCAACGGTTAACGTCAAGCTCACTGGGTTCCTTAATTAGCCAGAAAAACTCGCCGTCCTGAGAATTTTATCCTCCTTCCGCGATCGCACCGCCATGTGGAGGATGTTGGCCATCGTCTGAACGCCGTAGTAGTACAACGATTTGACGTCAAGGATCCGCGCAGCTTCGATAAGTTCCTTCAGCTCTTCGATGGGACATTTCAGGAACTTCCGCTCGTAGTCGTTGAAGTGGAACCACTTCCTCTGCCCGTCCTCGTGCTCCTCGATCACAGGATCCGGCTGACCTAAAGCGAAGCTGTTATCGCTTGTGTCGGAAAGAACAAGGTGTCACAAGGAAGTTTTTACGACTTCATGAGGTTGTTGAGGCCGTAGAACCAAAAAGTGCGACCCCTGATGTTCAAAGACCTAGCTGGAATGCACTACTATTGTTCATTAAAAAGGTCGTTTAAGCAACCGACGGACCTTTGTGATGCTCGCACCAATCGACGACCTTCTTGAACGCCTTCGTCTTAATCTCCCAGACCGGGAACACGAGATCGACGGTTCCGCCCTTCTTTGTCCAGTCGTCGTAGTGGGCTTCGAACTTGTGCGAAATCATGAGCACATCTGCCGGGACTTCTATTCTGTCGCCGTCGGACGTCTCGCAGATCACTTTGTCGGCTGATTCGCTTGCCGATGCACCCGCAGCGCTAGCGGATGACGATGATGCAGAAGGTTCTCCCATTGTGGCCTACTAAACACGAGATTTTAGCTTATGCTGTGTGCACAGTTAGTACTTAAGTACAGATTTTCACGTTAGCACGAATAAATGCCAGCATTACTTTATTTTTTAACGCTAGTACGCATCTTTAGAATACGTAGGAAAATTATATGCCAAGAAATTACGGCCAAGTACGTCGGCATCAACCTGCAATTTGAGGTAATGTGCCGTAAGGTCACCTGCGAGCTTCCCGTAGGCGTTTGGCCAACGCCCGTAATCAATAATCAGTGTCACAGCTAAGCAATCGATTGTCCGGAAGCGCTCCGCGGAACAGTGACGCCACAGTTATTTCAAGGAACCATGCGCTGAGTTTGCGTCAAAATGACCGGAATACGGAATTGTACGGAGAACACAATGCTATAGTCCTCATTAGCACCGACTAATTGGCAGACGTATGTTCGCGAGTGCTCTAGACGATGGACTATAGGTGCACTAATATGCTAAGCTCTGCTATGCTATCCCTTGGGCCTATATTCACTTAGCAGATACCGGGAAGTAGCGGGTATCGCATATGAAAGACGGACTTTCGCCTACACTTAATTAACACCGCTTCCGGTAATTGCTGATCAGTCTTACCGGATGATGTGACCGGAAGACCTTCGAGTGTCCCATTATGATAGATTCCCAGAACGTAGGTTGGTGAAGGAGCATGTCCTAATTAAGATCGCGCATCCAAAAAGGAAAGCTTTCATAGAATGAACAGACTTTAATTGTAAACCCCAAAGTAGAGGCGTATCTTAAAGAAGATCATCGTTTGGAAAGACGCGCCTTTAAAGTAAACCATGCTTACTAATTGCGCGCTTGGTTCCTTCGAACAGTTTAATTTCTCTGCGCCGGTTTCTGATGAAAGCTGGCGCGAAGGACAACGCTACTTATCAAGATGAGTTCCCATCAAGTGTCAAATGATTGTACGATACGTTGGCGATGAGCAGTGCCCGTATTTATTGCAGGCTGATGAGCAATACAACATATATTAACATAACAAAAATGTAGACCCGCATAAGAAGGACCCCCGAAGAGCTCCCTAGTTAGGAATGGCCAGCAGTTTCTCCGTAGTCCCGTTGGTCACTTTGCGCGAAGAAATTATGTCGAAGGCAGTGGTGTCAAGGCTTTCGGCTCGGACACTAAAATACGCGTAATCAGCTTGCACATCCCTCTACAAGCATACCTTCTCGAAGGACCGTTATCATGCCCCATCATCCCCGAGTTTCGAGGCTTGGAGGGACAGCATGACACGAACGATTTGCGCAAGAAGCGCATTACAGCGTGAGGCTCTTCGTAGATCGGTGGAGTGATGTTCCGACTAAAAGGTTAGAAATGAAAAAAGGAATTGGACAGTTAGCATACGTGATCACCACCGACGAGTAGGCCCCATTCGCACGTCGGAATGAAGGAGGTCGCTTCGGCTGGCATCTGATCCAGATGTTGAAGATCTCGCAGAATTCGTTTTTGAAGTTTGTATTCAGAAAGCCGTAGAGGAACGGATTCACGCAGATCGAGAGGATCGAAATGAGCTTGCAGGACTGGTCGATGCGCTCGATTATCTCGGTGCCGTTCTCCTAAACGAGTTACCGCTTAGTTCCATTCCCTGGGATCTGCTTCGTACAATGTAGAGGACGTCGATGTCTATAAGGACGGAAACCAGTGTGAACGGGAACCACAGCGCGGCGTACGATGCGGCCATAGCGGTCAGAAGCAGGGTTGTTCTGCTTCGACGACGCTCCGATACTCGCTCCGATGGGCTGGTAGTGTCCGTCCAGTGGAGTGCACTGCACTAAAGTTCAAAACACTTAAGGCGGTATATGAAGGAAAGCACGTACTCTTCTTGAAGGTGGTGATGTGTCCTTGTCGTAGGAGGTCACTACAGTTCCCGAGGACAGCGCATACGACTCCCTCCGCGGGGTGGACTTCGAGCGATTCAGATGCTTGGCATTGGTACGAAGGAAGCGCGTCAGCTTGACGTTGAAAATGGACAGCACGAGGAGCGGTACGACGTAGAGGAAGAGGACTTGCATCAGCGATACAACGAGCTGCAAAATTAGTAGTGATGCACAGAGGGCACTTAATCGTGACGTACCTGAATCATGCGTGCATGTGAGTCGACGTCGGACGCATCGTTGGGATCCGAACGGACACCTGGAGACAGTCTGCATTGACGCCAGCCATAGCTGCGCATCCTGGTTTCGTTCCTGTCCGCATCGTACACAATAACGTCCTGAAAATGCAGCGTTGCCGTCGTCAGTCGGCGTGACAGGTGCTTACCTTGAACACGTAGAGCATGGTAGTGTCGTAGTAAAGCAGAAGGGGTAAGCTGAGCATAAATGAGAGCACCCAAATGGCGAGAGAAATGAACACCGCTCGAAGGCACTCATTCCGACCCGTCGAGGCGACGTTCATTCGCTTCACGGAGTAATACCTATAGTAACTTTGGGTAACCGCCAGTACAAGACAGGCATACGATACCTGTCTATAGCCATGACGGATATGGTGAGCGTTGAGCAGTAGATGTTGCTTCCGGGCAGCGCATTAGCGAATTTACAGAAGAACGTCGAGTAGGGAAACTCGAATTCTATGGATGGTAGCCAGAGGAAGGGAATGGTCGTAAGCGCAAGCATCAAGTTTGAAAGCGCCAGGTTAACGATGAGCACGTTTCGGTTAGTCCTCATCTCCTTCTTACGGATGACTGCCAGGATCACCTTGAAAAAGAAGCTCAGTTAGGCCAAATAGCCGGTCCGGTGAACTTACCACTCCGTTGCCGATTAGGGCAAATAGCGAAATAATGACGTACAGTGTCGTGTACAGCATTTCTTCCCAATCGCTGTAGCGTCGAAGGTGCATGTTCATCCTTTGGAAGAATTCCTAAACTTTCAAGTTTTTCGTCAGTACTTTTGCAGCAGACGGAATTCTATGAACTCGTCTTAGTTTAGTCAAAAGTAATTATTCCCACGACGGACAACCCCGTAACATGCTCACCGTTAGGCACTGCGCGTCGAAGGGGTACGTTGTCCATACCTCCGGGCTGACCTCTGTGATGTTGAGACCTCTTGGACAAAGCCGATCGATCTCAAAACTCGTTGCGAACATCACCTGAACAACAGCAATAGCATTAAACCCTCATAGGGAAACGACCGCATAGGGAACAATAGAATTCCAAGGACACGGGATCCATAAACGGCATTGCCGCCATTGTTAGGGCGGCAGAAAAATGCCGGCTAACCAGCGGTGGTATGAAATCATATGGCGCTTGTTAAGCCTATGGAATTCGTTATAGTCGATTGAAAGCTGCAGATGATTGCAATTAGCTGGCCTATGCTGTTTCGGAAGGTTTGCAGGCGTGTTCGGAGACCGTCTAAGCAGAGCCAATCTCGGCTTGCGTGTCCCCATAGACCTTTCGCTACGGCAAAAAGACGCAACCGGCATAAATGTAAAAACGGGCCCAACAAAAGGGCCAAAGGACACTCAGCTAGTGGCCTGTAAANTGTGATGTGTTTTTTGCCTCAGTACTTTTGCACCAGACGGAATTCTATGAACTGGTCTTAGTTCATTCACAAAGTAATGGTTCCCACGACGGACAACCCCACAACATACTCACCGTTAAGCATTGCGCGTCGAAGGGGTACGTCGTCCATACCTCCGGGCTGACCTCTGTGATGTTGAGACCTCTCGGACAAAGCCGATCGATCTCAAAACTCGTTGCGAACATCACCTGAAAAACATCATTAGCATTAAACCCTCATAGGGAAACGACCGCATCAGGAACAATAGAATTCCAAGGACACGGGATCCATAAACGGCATTGCCGCCATTGTTAGGGCGGCAGGAAAATGACGAATAACTAGCGGTGGCATGGAATCATATGGAGCTTGCTAAGCCTACGGAATTCGTTATAGCCGATTGAACGCTGTAGATAATTGTAATTAGCGAGCAATACGATGTTTCTAAAGGTTTGCAGACGTGTTCGGAGACCGTCTCAGCAGAGCCAATCTCGGCTTGCGTGCCCACGGCAAAAAAGACGCAACCGACATAAATGTAAAAACGGGCCCAACAAAAGGGCCAAAGGACACTCAGCCAGTGGCCTGTAAAGGCAGTTGTAGAAGGCGCAGACCGGGATCTGGGAATAGGTGCAAATGAACCATGAGAAAGTCCACTTTTCCCTGGGACCACCAGCTACCAGGACGTTTCTCTACTGCCTTCCGGAATCGCCCTACGCGCAGCACGCTTCACGCACCTTGGCATTTGGTGCGTCACGAAACACGGAGGACTATGCGAATTGCAAAGGCACTGCCAGCGCGTTGGGTGTCACGAATATCAAAGGGGCATTAACAAACGGCGGACCAGGAGAGCAAGCCATATGGCGCCAATCAGACACGCCATCGGTGTTATAGTGAGCCGCTTTTACGTGGCTTTGAACATCGAATTACGTGTTGCCATTTGTCAAGCGCTGCATATACTTGTGCAATTTAGGTAGAAGGTGGTATACGTGACCTTATTCTCGCCCGCATAAACTCTTTAGCGTCTTAAGCAACCGAGGAAACGGTTTATGCCCGTGACGTAACCCAGCCAGCTGACGGTACTTTGTTTCGTTTGCTTGAGCTGGGTCTACTTCTCTCTCCCACCCGACCTTTTTTCGTTACGTGACAGGCCGAGTTTCCCGGTTGTGTCAATAAAGCTAGTGTCAAAGACCGCTTTTAAAGGGTTCAGCAAGTTTGTTCTGCGACGATGCGCTAAGAAGGCGACATCGGAAATGTAATTTAAGGGTTCATTTCCCGGCCGGACCGGGCAGGGAACACGTTCGTGACATTTAAAATAGCACCCATCAGAGGCATGTCCTCCGGCGACAAGCCTCTTCACCTGCAAATATTTATCAGCAGGCGCTTATGACGTAGAATGGAGCGGCGTCTGTGTCTTTTCTCTGGCTGTTTGCTTCGAGCGTTTTGGCTCGGCTGGGTGAACATGCTGAAAAGCGCTTCGGCCGTCGACGCTCAAGCACTAGCTAACATTTGTTTTCGACTTTCCGCTTATTAACTTGTCAAAGTGCACACCGCTTCCGGCCTCCCGTCGCACCGGTGCGCGTAATTAGCCCAGCTTCTGTGCCCTCAGAGTAGCGCATGCCCGGTGCCGGACCGTATAGCTCCCCAGGGAAACGCCTTAGGCGCAGCTGCAACACGAAAACGAGCACTTGCGCAAGGTGTTCGGCTTTATGTTTGAGCAGTCAAAGAGCGGTGCGCCTTTGGAAGTTCGCGATGCTCATTCTTCACGCGAACGCATCTAATCCCAGGAGTTTCACAAGTCATATGGGGCCTAGTGCATTGTCCTAATCCTCGGAAAACTCGAAATTTCGGTACCCATTAACTACCAAGGGAACGATACGTGCGTCGAGTAAAAGGAAGTTCGGATGCGTGCACCAGTGAAGTCACTGCGACGTCACAGAGAAGGCTGAGCAGGAGCGGGCTCCTTCTTTTCGGATACTTTTCGACCACGTGAGGACGTCGTCAAAGCGGCCTTAATGGGTCACTGCGGCACGGGACGCAGCAGCAGTTGTATGCACTTAGGATTCTCCTATCCCACAGGTCTTTTTGGCCCAAAAATCCTAGCAAGCTCCTCGAAGCACATGGTGGGAACTTTCATGGAAGCACGTTCACAAAGCAAGGAATCAAAAACGCCTGGCAAGTGAAGGTGTCATGCGTCAAGGTGGAAGGTGCCGGCGGTTCGTGTGAAAGGCCTCATCAAGTCAAAGTCGCTGTGAAGATAAGACGCCGACGTTGGGGTTTCCATGCTACTCATTAATGGCCCATTTAGGCCAAAACAAATAGCGGTGCGGAAATAAAGCCTCTGATGGAATATGCTGTTTTTGGACACGTACGGCGGGGACAGGAGGGGCGGGCGTCCGTAAATATTTGCCGGACGGACCGAAAGCCGTGTCACTGATATTGGGAGCGGTGACTTCACGCCCTGTCGTTTCTCATTTCAGCATGCAGCGCCTGAAGCCGCGCAAAAAGGAAACCTCAGCACAGAGGTATAAGGGCAACGCCATTGTTTATGGCTGTACGAGGAAGCCGAAAATATCTGCATTTGACAAGGGCTCCGAGATTCGGGTAAACATTTGCCCTTTGCGTACTCGCATACGCAGAATCACTGGCCCTACTAGCTGTTCGCTGTTCCGTGTTTGTGTATTTCTACAGAAACCCAAAACTTGAATGACGGGGCATGCAAATGACGTGAGTAGGAAAGACCATATCAGGGGGCAGCAGAAGGAGGTCGCGTTCTGACCGAGTGACCGATCAACTCTTTGTGACTCGGAAGAGTGCGTACGTGTCGTACGGCATGGTCAAATGAACATCCATTCGTAAGAGTTCTCACGGAAAGCTACTACTAAACTTGATCCACTTGCATGACGCCAAGAAACACCCCGAACTCTCGCAGGAGATATGCACTGAACTTTGTGGAAGTCAGCGTTGCACTGTTTCGCACGCCATGAAACTTAGTGGGGTTCTTGGGACGGGTTTGACTTACTTGTTCAATGAGTTCTTCATCGTCGGTCCCTCCTTGGAAGAGAAAATTGAGCAGCCCCATGCTGGTGGTTGCGTGCGTGGAGTGTGAGTCTCGCCTGGCACAGAAGTCGCTTGCTTCTGCTGCTGTTGCCGGACTCACTCCGCTGCTGCCGTGATTCCCTGCAAGCGTTGCGTTCCGTTGTCTTAGATCTGTGACAACGTCTTTAAAGCGCGATGCGAAAAAACACGTTTATCACGCACTTCGACTTCCACCACAAAGTCGGGAGCATAAAATGGCAGTAAACGCATCGAGAGATGCGAGCATCGTCTGGAAGTTGTATGATTTCCTCGAGTAAAGACGCGTGCAGTCGCACCACATTTTGAGGAGGCGACTCGCAGACGCCGGAAGGCATCATGCAACAACGCAACACTAAACGAGCGAAACCCTTCCGCGGCACTGAGTCGGTTAAAGGACACACGGCCGGCGCCGGCTAGCCGTTACGCGGCTTAGTCACTAGGGTACACCGGGGAGGATCGCGATTCCAGGTAGACGGTCTGTCGTCGGGCACTTCGTTGAACCGCGTTTGAAGTGAAGCCCCATGTCGTCGCTACCTGCGCCATCCGACCATGCTGGTACACGCGTACAAAGCGCATCATTACGGCAAACACATGGCGCGCCAATGGGTATGCGCAGAAAGAGAAGCTCATTAGTGCCAGTGGGAAAGTTCAGAGCTCGGACGCACCGAACGGCACCGCGCCGTCCAGTTCTCCGTAGGAGGTCCGCCGAAGTAACCTCAGGAGTTGCTCGATGGACAATAGCGATCTAATTACCGCTTACATGGATGCCGCGCCGCGGATTCGCAAATTGGCCCGATGCGGAAGCGGACGCGGTAAATTATTTAAACTGGAAGGGATTAGGTTCGGCCGGGTCATTCCCCGTCGGATGCGGTGGGGTGAATAAAGGCCGCATGGTGCGTGGTTGCGTCACGCAGAGCCATCAGTATAGCCCCGGATGGGCCATAATTGGAAGGGTGATCGCGTTGGACTTCACGAATTCCGGTGATGACCTGCGCGTGCACGAGGCGCACGTAGCCGAGGTTCGATGATGTTGGGCCGTGCCCTTCGAAAACATCAAGTACAGATGGCGCGAAGATAGAGGACGATGTAAGCATTCGCGCGGCGCTATTTCCGGGTAATAATGCGATGGAGTTCAGGGAAGGACACATGAACTTCAGGTGCCATCATGCGGAAGTAGCGCGCACGGGCACACTCGGCAAGTTAGTACCGCTGAGGCTTGGCATACTGGGAAAATTAGGTCGGTAGGGAGGTGAGCGCCAGAAGAATAGTACAGCTTGCCATGTAAAAACGAGTCTGAATTTAGGGGCAGGAGGTGGCAGGCGAACCGTCATACCAGCAGATTTTTGTGTGACATGAGGCAGTTTTACGGGCAAATTCTACAGATTCAAGAGACGCTTGGGAACGTTTTATATTGCGAAAAGTTCCAATTTATCAACAGGCTTTGAGGAATTGGGCCGTTTGCAGACATCTTTAGGCCCGATGGACAATAAAGCTGCAATCGCATGGGTAAATGATCTACAAGCCACCTACGAGACTGTCCTCAACAATCGGCTATGGATTGAAGTGCACTAAGCAGTACTCTAGGAAATCATTTTTGTGTAACATCTATCCAAGGCATTCGGCCGAAAAAACTGAAAGCTGAAATGACAAATCTACCCACCGAGTAGGCAACGCTACGAGCAAGATGTGCCTTACTGACATAAATTTCCGATAGCTGATGGACTGTCTGGCGTTCGGCTGACTCAAGGGTGGCTTCCGCTTCTAAGCAGCCGCCTAATCGGTCAGATTAGTGGCCTATTAGAAGTCCTCCTTCAAGAATACTCTAAAGTGAGTGGGATACGTAGCAGATAAAGGACTAGCTAGAATGTCGCGCAGGCTTCTAATAGCACTAATTCGACGACCAAATGCGATGTGCCAGACATTACATAGATGACAGCATTAGAAGACACAGAAACAGCAGTAAATCACAAAGGAACCCTAGTGTATCTTCTTAAACTCTTTCGTGCCCTTGGGGCTGACCCGTCAACGCAACTAAAAACGAACGTCGGGGAGTCACTTTTTGCATGAATTGTGTGCCCAGAGGATTTGGGACGGCCATACATTTCGGTAATAAGATTCTTCCGCCCCAGAGGACAGTGAGTTTTGGACCCATTTCCGGGTGCCCAATCAAACGCATGGCGCGGATATAAGAGAGCTTCTAGAGCATAAATAGAGAATGGAACGTTTGACCCTCGCCGCCAAAAGGTAGAACGTAGAGAAGCATATTGATTCAAGTGCAGCTAACTAAACACAGGGGCTACAAAATAACGCTGAATTTCCCAGGCCGACGTCGCCTACGCTCATCTCCCATGGCTTTCACCATTAGGGCAAGTGAAGCACAACTTAAAGGTGAATAGTGGCTCGTTGTTGAGTTGATGCCAGATTGTACTAACCTTTGTTCGACTAGAAAACTGCTCCGCTGAGGTGAGTCCTACAATTAAGTTGAAGTGCGGCGTCCTCGCACTCAGTGACTACGATTAACGGTTCAAGATGGTGCTGCCTAGAAGGGCAGATTCTTGAGCCGACGCATTCTAAGACACATATGTGACTGAAGTCGTGCAAGCAAGTAGGAGGAATTAACTCATCATCGGAAAGATCTCAGTAAATCAGTCAACAAGATGGCTGCTCAGTCAACCATCGTCACTGTCATTTCTAAGCACATAGGTCTAGACGAAATCGTCAGAACCAGCGTACCGGTCACGATAGAAAGCACCTCGGTAGCTACCAGCGGCATAAAAAGCGGATCCGTTATAATGTTATGTTTCCGTCACAATAAGAGGAAGCATTTCCTCTTTTCGTTACCACAAACTGCTTAAAGGATCAAAACAAAAGGGCGTAAATTAATAACCAGGAAAACAAGTGTTCATAAAGAGTGCAACAGCCGTGCACAAATGGGTGTCCTTGTCCGATACTTCATGGCTGCTGCACACAAGATCTTAAAGAAAAATAAGTCTAACTAAGTAACGAGCTTACTTTGCGCAAGACATTCTGATAGAGTGCAGGACTCCAGTAGCTTAAAGGACATAAACGTAATTTGCTTGTGCGAAGAAGGTAGGTAACGATAGACTACAGAGATATCTTCGAACGCACTAATTGGAGTGAGTGCTCGTGGCGTATAGACCAGTGATCCACTACTGAGAACTTCAACACAATTCTTTGACGAACCGCATCATCGTTGATCCTTGTGCTGCGCGGATTTCCGAATAGCACAAATTACTACAACGCCTCCGTCGTACATCATGAACTCCCGGACGGAAGCTGAAACAGTTAATGTGCGAAGAGGGCATTGTTCTCCTCGGAGGCACAAGCGGGAGAACAATTGTTCCGTCGAAAGCAAAAGTCGTAACTCCTCGTTATGGTTTTCCGCTGGTGTTTTATGGGGCTTTTTGGCATAAACGTTATGAGGCCAGAGGTGAGATTCCCAGACATGTAGGTGAGGGAGGGTGGCCAAACCGTAGGAATAGGATATCATGCGGAACTAACAATGCTACCCTCCCGTCCGGTCCACGGGACATCAACCTCGAAATGCCGCTAGCGGGCGGGCGTTAGTTATGGCCCTCTTCCGCATCCTGCTCGATTGCGCACGTTAGCTGAACACAAGCGTACAATTGAGGCAATGCACATTATGATTTGGCGAATAAATGGGACCACACAATCCAAGCGGCCTTAACCTTTGTTTCGTCTGTTAAGAGCCTTCAGTTGCATGCATCCCTGCAGCCTGGCCCTAAAATACCAATAATACTTTCTGCAAGTTCCGCAAGGACGTGACGTAACGCCTACCATACGGACGGGGTCAAGCAGGTCAAGATAAAACCAGTGGTTACATCCACAAGTTCAGTTTATAGCTGACAGGGTGTGAGCGTGCGGGACCACTTGGTTAATTTATGTCAAGCTCACTATCCAATACAGTGCCGCTATTTTACTGTCGTCGTTGCGTGTACTTCGTTACACTCTCCGTCGAATTTGTGCTCGTCGGTGTGCGCCCAATTGAACGCGGTCTGACAAAACAAGAAAATGATTCAGTTGCTGGGAATTACGAATTCCCATGAATGTGAAAAGCGCAAGACGGCTTACTAAGCTTACCGTCCTGCCAAGGTAGGCCAGTAAACCTGCAACCAAATGCGTTGTTACATGTATGAAATCAGGCGCAGGTGTTGAATGCCTTGCGAGCCTGCTAGGCATATAAGGTGCCACTCGTTTTCTATGGCTAACTGGCATGCAGGTTTCCTGGACTTTAAACAGCTTGTCATGACAAAACTCTAACGGCGAAAACTGTGTGGGAATGTGCGAATCCATGACAAGACCTGAGCTTTTTTGAGCTTTTTTGGGACGGACACATGCAGGAATGACCGCACATGCGGGCATGCCCAGCTTGCATGCATCCTTCTGTTGAAGCAGGTTGGCGCATGTGCTAGCGGTACTACAACGAAAAGTTCGATGTGACGATGTTCCACCAATCTGGCACACAGCTATAGATTGCACTGTTTAAGATGCGATAGGTTAGATGTGCGTTTAACGACTGCGCGAAGAAGGTCGGCGCTTCGACGTTAAGGGCTTAAAATGTGCTGTGTGGCTGCATACTCAAAGTGCGTCAAGGCCCATACAGAGTTGAACCGATGGAATGCATGCACTCATTCGCATTCGTGCATGCATGCTTTCACCTAGATCCTTTTTTGCGAACGCAAACAGAAACTGAGTCTACTTCGGCGGTCAAGCTGTCGATGCAGTAGAACATACTCACGTCCTAAACAACCTCTGGTTTGTGCGTATGCAAGGCCGTATCCAGTGGTTGATGGGAAGATCTTTGCAATCTCAGATAATTATGCTGTAGTTCGTGGTGGCAGCACACCTTAGATTCATTGCGGTGCATTTATTGTCAACTAGCGCCTTGTCTGCACGTCGCGTAGGCCATGCTACCGGGGACGACATGTATGGTCAATTTCTGATCCAGAATATTTAATGATGCGACAGTACTGTCCTCTCTTTTGTGCTTTCAGGACAGGATCATCCTGAGTCCTGCAAGCACTTCCAACCCTCTTATGAAAGTTTTGATAGTCTAGTCCTATTATCCAGCTTTAGTTTGTATGGTTATCTGATTGGGTTCTCAGTTCAGATCTGTTTACACTGCTCGACTTAAATCGTCTCAGCTGCAGATTGTCAAGTCTCAGTTGCAATCAGTCGGTTCGATCCAGCATTAGTCTTGTATTAAGGGCACTTGCATCTAATCACAGTGACTAACAATAAACAGCACAATGTACAACAGAGCGGCCAACGGCAGCATAGTCACGTGAGGCACATGGTGTGGGGATTACGAATCGTTGAACCGTTTGCGTCCTTGTAGTCCTATCGCATCAGTCGGATCGGATAACGGATTGTAGGCAGGTGCGGTGGCTTAAACCGTCGGAGGATTACTTGTCCTTCTTCTGAGCTGCCATGTCGACCAGGCATTGGAGGTTCCGTTGGCAGAACTCTGAAATAAAAACCTTAGGTACGTGATATAAGCGGGGAATTGTAGTGAGATTGCCCCGATTTGATTAAAGTGATTGCCTGGCTACCTCACCGCCACCCTCTCGGTTTAAGCGATTAGAGCGGAACGGACGGCGTGACAGAGAGCCTACGGACTATTCACGTAGTCGATTGCGTAACTAAGACGCTTACGGATTACCGCCTTCGCGTAATCCGACGCGCTCTGTGCCATCTCCTAACGGACTTCGCTCACATTCCGACAGAAAAACAAGCCATATTTGATTTGGCAATGTCCGAAAAAGGTGAAAGTGTAGTTATGTCGGGACTAATCTTATTCGCCTGGGCGAAGGGCAAGTTCCGCATTGAGGAAGAAGTGGTCAAAGCTATTGCGTACCACGCACAATAAACTTCTTAGTGCGGGATTAAGATTGTCGTCACAGTTGCCCTTAGAGGTTCCGGGTCGGTAGCGGCAGCGGCACGTGCAAAACGGACAGAAAAGGAACTTTCGAGAACTCGCCAAATAGCTCTACTGGAAGCTTCTGGGAAGTGACTAACGGTTTCGGCATGTGAGACATCGTTCAGAACGCTAAGAGGTTATTTGCGACATCGACATCGATTATTGTCTAGCGCTAGCAGCGTATGTTTTTGTTTCGATAAGAAGAATGCACGCTATGACGGAAATCACAGCTGATCTTTCCTGTTGAGCCGAAACAACCATGCATTTGCACTTGTCCTTGAAGAGAGCACGGACCAGGGTCAGTGCGAAAAGCACTCACTCCATGTGACAAATTTAGTTTTTGTCCTTCCCAAGGCATTCTCAAAACACCTACCGCTTGTGCAGCACAGCGTAGTTGACGCACAGAATCCGATGCTCTGGCCGATGACGCATGGTGGAGGAGGACACAGCGTTTCCGAGTCCACGCAAGCGTTGTTTTCGTTGCAAGATTCCGTGGTGCAGCAAACACCTTTTGCGACGCATACGCCTTCGTCGTTTGCACCTAAAGGGAGATGGATGATGCTACCTTATGTCGAAGCGATTGCCAATGGCGTATCTGAAGCACAAGGAAATGCTTACCACAATGTCCACATTTCGCATTTGAGCTTCGGCCATTCCGCCTGTAGGGGCAGGAGTTCAGAAAGCACGAAGCCGTCAGCTCGAAGCAGAATAAGAAGGTGATTCCAAGAGCGTACGCTTGTCTCCGTGCCATTTCAAGGCTGACTGCTAGTTTAGAGAACGACCACACGAAGACGGCACCGACCACCCTCGGTGAGGTAGGAAGGAAGTTGTGTGAATGCGTCGCAGTTGCAATTAGCAGCGGCGGCGGCGGAACTCTTTTGCAGCGACGATCCGCCTATATAATCGGATCAGTGTCGAAAGAGCACAAGCACGCACTACGCCCCGCCCTTGGCGCGTCTTGACCGCGTAGTGACACGCGTGTCGGCATGCTTCGCACGTAAACGGTCCCTATGTGTTCAAAACAATGCGGGGACACCGCCTTCATTATGTGGGGGCGGTTAGCGTATCGCCCCCAGACGATTCAAGTTTAAGCAACAAAACTTTAAGAGGGTCAGAGAACAAATAGAAAACAAACATGGGGATGCCTTCATCAGCATAAAGCCCCTCGGTGGAGATGTGAATGGAGCTGCCCACACTACCGCACGGATAAATGAAGAGTCACTAAGTGTAAGGATCGAAGAGCCACCCTATCCATTCCAGTTATCATCTCAATGATTGGCTTAAGGCGCTGCTCATTGAGTGGGTTGCCACTGGTAAGGTACAGTCGGGATTGCCAGGCGGATTATCCCACCTTGAGAATAACGAGGCGTAGGAGTCCGCTGGCTACTGACTAAGATAAGAGGCAGCTAATTAATTGAATTATCGGATGTATTTGGCAGTTTCAATAATCCGATCAGAAATCTTCTCATTTTGTGGAAATGATTTCCACATGGCTCTTAGGCAAATATTTGGTCTAAGGATGCATTTCACAGAAACATGCTAATGCCTCTCCCACACAGTCTCGTTTCCGCAACTAACGACTCCTACTACTCATTAGATTTACCGTGTACTATACGTTTACACACTGCCATTGCCCTTCCATTTATAGAAGTTTGATTAAGGTGCACCAAGTGCACGAATAGCAAGTGACGCGGACACCTATGCTCAGTCCCAAAAGGAAGCGGACAAAGAGAGGTAATTGCTGGGTGAAGGCCTAAGACACGTCTGACAAAGACCGGGAATACGGAAGCGTGACTTTTGAAATGCTAGCAGAACTATTTCAAAACATAACAACTCTCAAAAATGACGCAAGGACAAAGTGCTGTCGAGACTGAGCCATGTTCTTGGGCATGCTTAACCGCTAGCCCGTCAAGGATTCACGCATGACATGCGTCAAAGATAGTCCTCCCTCTTGGAACGATCTGCAGAGATTAACGTGTCTGATCCGAATTGCACTTGGTGTTCAAGCACTATTGTGGAATGTCGTGCGTTCATGTTCTAATCTCAAAACACTTTCTTGACGTTGTTGTGAACCAGGCGCTAAGGGTACTATGGAGATCAGTAACTCAACGATTGCGGTGATCAAACGTGTCGTAAATGTGCAAGAGTCAACGTAATTGTTAACTTCGAGAAGCATAGCTGCAATGCTGTGGATCAGGGCCCACCCACAAATTTTAATTTTTGGGTGTTTTCGCCGGAAATTTGTGGGTAATTTCCCTCTACATGCTTGTTACTGCAACGAATTTGCGTACGCTTACGCGCAACAGTTGGTCCTCTTCATCGGCTGAATGGGGGACATTCGAGAGTGTTGTTGAAGGGCGTTCATCCTTAACCACTGATGAAGCCGCAGTTTCACCAAATTCCTCTCCTTCTACATTTTCGAGAAGGTCCGACCCGTCGCCCTTGCGGCGGCCTGCTAGGTGCAGGAATTGACTGTTGCTGCAAGTGGGCTTCCTTCAACAGCCAAGCGATCTTCGTGTTCCTGCACCACATGACATTTCGTATATGGCGCACTTTATAAATCCATAGGCGCGACCGCGATTAGTCTACTGTCTATACGTGGCAGTTTCCTGAAATAAACTAGCCGTCGCTGTTGTCAGTCTTAGGATTAATGCTGTGTCGTGAGTTGCGCAACGATCTTCTTTATCTGGCTAATACCAGGTTTCAGATACAAAAAAACGAAAGGTCGTCACTTCCAGAAAGCAGCCGTACTTGTCTATATGTACGTAATGGATAATCCACTGCAAACATAAACCCGCTACACAGGACCCTATCCTCTGACGCTAGCCTGCTTGTGAAGTAGAACATTAGTAGACTGCAATATCACTATAACTGAAGCGTTTCCTGTGACCAAAGTTCCAAAAGTTTCTTATTTGGGACTAGCCGTACGACTGGAGACGGCTTCTCGGATTATGTAGCGCGATAGAACTTCGGTAAATATATCAAACGGCAGTTCAGGAGTAAATTAACGGACAGAAAAATGCATGTAGCATGCCATGCTATGAGCACACATGCGTGCAGTCATGTGCACTAAGCAGTACCGCATGCAGAAGCACTACAACATAAAGCGGTGGCGCCAACGTCAAAAAGTTTCGCATGTAGAGGGCTTCATCGGTGTATTAACCACAAAAATACAGGAAGACCTATGAGCATCAAACACCAACAGGTACACTTAATTCTTATGAAAAATGCAAGCATCGTGCCATACCGTAAGCACACATGCGTGCACGCATGCTTACTAATGTGTCGCATGCACAAACATTCAACTTGTGAAATTGAAATGCGATGTCCTATTACCCAGATCCCGCGCATGTACCAGTACACTGCGCTTTGCATGGCACAGCATGTGCATTCCACGCATGGTGCATTTCGGACGCCATTACTATGCGCACACGCCAACCGTCCCTACAGGAAGAATGCAAGCATGTACCGGAATCGTCAGCTCCATCTTAATCGGATTAAACGATTACATGCTTGAATTCCTTCTGTATGCGATACGTTTTGATCCGCACAGATGCTTACTGCTTGGCATGATGCACGCTTCGCACCCGGCATGAATGTTGCCGCTTGACAAGTTTCACGGAAGTTCTATCAAGACAGACGCAAAATCCGTGAAACCCTCTTCAAGCGCGTGCCGAGCTTACAAACATCCGAAATTTTTGGCACACGACAGTAGTGTTTTATGTCGTCGTGATCGGCCTGCACCAGCTACAAATGTACGTGTAACTAATCTCTGGAACCCCCTATGAATGCTGAAACGTAAAAACAGATGTAATTTGCATTTTTGCTAGATTCTTTTTTAAATTACTGTTCGCGCAGTGAGCTCACATGCATTAGACTCCCTGCAACTCAACGGAAACTCCCACCTTCTAAGCAAGTTTCGAACGAGTCGGCAAGCGAATGAGGTAATATTTCTTTTCCTCTATTTACAAAATTTACAACAAGCGGGAACTAAAAACACAAACAATCGAACAATTCCGTTAAAGGGTGGCAAAGTAGTAAATCTACCCGGCACGGGGTAGTGCATTCTCCAAGCGAGACTCTTCGATGACAAAATGCAATGGTGTGCATGAAGGACACGGCAAAGGCATTTCCTAGGTAGCATTGGTGACTGAGATTTGGATGGCAGAGATGACTTCGGAAGAAGCGTTAACATACCCGACAACACAAGAAACAGGCGGACGAAGGGGCAAAGGTGCCCACAAATTTGGCTATAACGGTTACTTCTTACGTGAAGAGGTTTGTGGCCTTAAGAGGTCGGACTGCTTCAAGAGCCAATGCCTCGCACCACTACGGGAGGAGGCAGGGACTGCAGGCGGACTGGGCGATGAGAGGTTTTCGTCCGAAGACCGTCGCCTCGCAGAGTTGCCACCGGGCTTGACGCTGTGTGATTTGGCCGACTTCGCTGGCGCTCCTTTGGGATTGCTGGAGACGGCATCCTTCACAACGCCACTTCGCAGAGGTGAATTACTCATCGCTCTCCGTCGCTCGCGCCTCCGCCGTCGTTCTCGCTCACGTGCGTCGTCCGAAACGCGCGTGTCTGAGTCGGTCGGTACCGGTGGCGGAGGGAAACTGGGAAGTTTCTTTGGTGTAGATCTCGACGTCTCAGGTCGACCGCCTGCTTCGAGAGTACGCTCGTCAACGGATGCCTTCGCGGGTGAAGCGGACTTCGCCTTGGAGTCGAGCAGTTTTCGTTCTCGTCGAAGCCGTCGTTCGACTCGTCGTTGTTCTCGGTCCAACAGGTAGCGTTGGTAGTCGATTTGCCGAGCGAGCAGGTGCGATAGGCATACACCAAGGCACTAAAAGGAAATGTTAAGCACATACTTGCGGCATGCAAAACGCAGAGTAACCTGCTTAACGAGCGATTGAACGCTTACCACTGGTAGGATCAGGACCGCTACGCATGCACCGAAGTGGACGGCATGACTCTCGAACATTGTCCTCAACGGTCCCAGACAGCCCCTGACGTGAATGTCGTTCTCGAGGTCCTGAACACGCTTCGTCTGCGCATTCTGCCAGCACTCGAAGGATCGCATGGCGGGCAGCAGTGGATTCGTGCTTCCTGCTGCTTCCGAGACGACTGAGCGGCGACAGCAACTGAACGGCACGCCGCATCTCTCGGGATACGGGTTGGTCTGGTTGCATCGGAACTGGTCGCTGAGTTGCCAGTCGCGATAGCCCTGGGACATGGAACTTGCGCCGCAGCATTCGAGCTAAAGTCGATAATTGATTCTACTGTCCACTCTCATTGCGAATATTTTGTCTGCGTGTCTGTACCTACCTGTTCCTGGAAGTAGTCCATGAAGTCAGCAATGTTTCTGTTCGTGTGATACTTTCGGATCGTGTAGAGCAACACCGAGTGCGCGGAGATTCCTTCAGCGGTATCGGAGTAGAAGAGCATGAATAGAACAAACGTGATGATGACTAGGATGACGTAGGAAATAAACACCAGTAGCGCGTACTAAACATGTCAGTAAGAAGGCTTCGATCCATACACTACTCTTACCGTTTTGAGCAGAAAGACGTTGTCCCTAAGTGCCCCGAAAAGACCGCAAAGTGAAATCGCACAGGTCGAAAGACCGAAGAAGGTGAGCACAACCGACGGGTTGAGCAGCACATCCGCCCATTCCGCTATTGAGCGTGGGTCCTTCGTCCAGAGGTAGACGCCCAGCGCTAGGGCTGTCACTCCCAACAGCTAAAACGTTCGGACTTGCAAGGATTCCATAAAAAGTAAGTGTATAGCCAAAAAAACTTACAAAGACGACGAAATTGGCGAGAAAACAGATCCATTTGATGGGCGCGCAGATCTCCTGACGTGGCTTCGCGTTCCGGTAGTGCTCCGCGTAGCGCCGAACTCGGGCAGCTGTCTTGAGGCGACCGTTCTCAGCGGGCGGCATCGACAAAAGACGAGCCCGCTCCTCCCGAGGCAGAAGATCGGCGTCGCTGATGCGAAACCGCTCCCCGCTACGGCTGAAAATGTACAACATCTGCTCCATTTCGACAGGAAATTGCGTGCTGTGGGAAAGGACAACGGATTTGCTTCACGTGGCAGACTCTTGAAAGGCCTTGAAATACAATTTTTTCAGAAAACACGAAGCAATTAAAGTCGCGAAATGAACAACGGGTAATCCTACCAATTAGCGCTGGCGTTCGAAGACCTTGCCGAGAGACACATTCAGTGTTACATGAACCCGAGGCCACGTGCTGTACGAGCGAAGAAGGTTCACGGTGAACAGGAGTTAGTCGGGAATTATTGGCTCTCAAGTGATTGCGTGCGACTACTGCAACAGGTGAGGAGGCGCGCTGGAACCGGCCGACGGTCTGTCCAAAGCGGGCATGCAGAGCCTTTCTCGTCCCCGCAAACAGCGCGCAAACGACACTTAACCCCTCTCGGTACGTCGGATGGAGAGGGTCTCTTTCCCGGGGGTCCTCTGTCTGCACACACACAAGGCCTCTGTGTGGGAAAAAAAGCGACCGCCCACGGCTGCAACCGTCGCGCCGCAAGAGATGAGTCCAGCGCGTTGCGAATCGAGCTGCGACCATCAGCTGCGGGATTCAATCGCGCGAGCCGGCTAGGGAAAGCACTTTTTCTCGATTTCACACGTAATGGACGGATGAGATCCCACACAAAAATCCGGTTCCGGCAACGTGTGGACGACGGCTCGCGGCAGAGGATACCGGTTGGGAGCGCATGGTCAGGGCATTCTATGTGACCGGAAGTGAACATGCTCTTTTGTCAATGACGACAATCAGCGTTGGCCTCGAGCCTGTGGGCAGGTGTGACATTTAGGTCGAACAAGGAATAACGCTTTGTCGATCGTGCCCACAACCGACCTTGAGACGCAACCTGTCAAAATTACAAAGCAAACCGAGCTCTTACACACGTTCTCACCCAGGTGGTCTCGCCTTGTCTCACACACGTTTGGACCCCTTAAAGCGTTAATCTTACACTGTGTCGGAAGAAGATAAAACGGATATTGTGCATGAAACTTCCGCGTGGGATTCCATGCGGCATTCAAATGCTCAAGGTATTGAACGGTTGGATGACCAGCGGACGCACAACTGCCACTTTTGGGGTGTGCACTTGAGAGCCACAAGGTTAGACCGCGTGATGATCGTTACCAGCGCTATTTTCGGTAAGGGAGGAGGCCGCCGTAAATGGTCGTAAAAGAAATCCAGAAACAGTTAAACCGCGCACAAAGGGATGGTGGAAAAATACGCGGCGTGACTTTCTCTGGTCACAACATAAGTTCGATTTCATCCCCTCTTTTCTGAAGGTATACGCCGTGGGGCGCGCTGCACCGGCGGCGGAGAGAGATCACTCACTAATGTGCGCACGAAAAATAGGTCACTGGTAGGAACCGAACACGACGCAAAAAAGAGGCGATGGATCTCATGAGCTAAGCGATACCTAACGGGTTCCTGCTGCCGGGTCAGAGCTAAGAACGCTCCTTAAGGAACACACAAGGTGACGACCGGAGTGAGAGTTGCCGGGCAAAAACATTACACCGGGAATAGTCGATACCGACGCGTGTGTTTTGACTCGACGCGCCGGGACTGTCTCTGGAAATGGAAAAGCGTCGCTTCGTCTCAACTCCGATTTCACCGCGCAGTGACACAACAAGCACCAGCTCGGCAGAGTGACGCAGCAGAAGCAGCATCTGGAGCGTTTTCCTTTTCCCGTCTCGTCACCGCTGTAAGCACAACGGTCGTTCGGCCGCCTGAACGACTTCTGCTTGCAGCTGATGTCCGTCGCGTTTATCCCCATCCTTTTTCGGCTCCCACCAACGGATTGTTTCGCTCCCCGCTACCAAATGCGTTCATCCAGCGGTTCGAACGCCGGGAAAACGAATGATCACGGCGGGCGGCAAGGGAAAACAGTCATGACGACGTCGGCGTCCGTTCGCGAAACGCCATGAGCGAACACTCAACGGAGAATTTAAGCAGAAGGAGAAGCGGAAGTCCGCTGATCGGGTCAGAAACTTGTTAAACAGAAGGGCCGAAGCGAACTCGTAAGCGACAATCCTGGCTGCGGCTTAGGGTCAGCTAAAACTGTCGACGCAAATATGGTCGTCCATATTGCTCCGCTCCTTACGCACACCGTAGTGACAACTCGAAAATAACCTGCGAAACTGAAATGGGAACGTAATGCAGGACATTCGTCAGAGAAATTGTCGGTCATTCGAGACTCTTAAACATCGCTTAACCAGTAGCATATTTTCCGAAGCGAACGCATAAGCGGCCATCCGCGCTGGGGCCATTAATGATAGCCGGGAGTAGCCGCCGACGACGTGGCTTGCGACCGCTATCCACGCCGTACCAGGCCCGAGGTCCGAACGAGAATAATGTGCGAGAGCGGCTCGGTCTTCTCCATTGCATTATTGACACGTTCGGCATAACCAAGGACGAATGAACCGTGCAGAAGGGAAGGACAACCGCATGGGCAGTGTCCACCACTAGTACCGACTGTACAAAAGTTTCGGGAAGTGATGGAGAAGCTGACGCAAAATGAGTGACCGCAGACAAAATATAGCGGAAGCTATGCAACATAATATCAAAACAGTGATGCGTGGAAGCATGTTCAGTTGAGCGATAAGTAAAGCGATAAGAGCGGCACAGAATAAAAGCGCTATTCAGGCAGGCACACGTCTCCCGCAGTCGATCATTTATCGGAGGCCAAAAGCTAATGCTGAGACGGACGTCGATTTGTCTGCCCTGAGGGATTAAAACATCGGTACCGATCGGTTAAGACACGAATTTATTCCCGGAAAAAGATGGATGCCCGCTAAATGCGACCCAAACCAGAGCGGTCCAGCTGGCGGGCGAATGACCGAAAGTGGCACGAAGCGCTCACTCGGGTTCGGTGGCGACTAAGCAGTCTCCGAGGAGGAACATATGACGCAGGGCAGACCACCACCAGCAGCAGCAGGACCGCGTGGCGACGGCCACTCGGACAAGCGTTAATCGAATTGGTCTGCCGTGTGTGTGTGGGGCGTGTTGTGGGGTGGACACCACATGCGCACACAACCAGGACACAGGCGCCCTTCAAGTGCACATCCATTGTGTGGACTAGTGACTTCCGCCAAGTTTTTTCTAGCACGGAGCATATGAATTTGGAGGTGAATATGGGGCGAAAACGCAACGGGCGCTTGGCTGTGCGCGAAGGTCTTCGTCGCAGTAGAGACGCGTCGGGGAAGACGCGACGCAATGAGCGTCGTCCAAGTGTGCACTAGAACACGAACGACCTTGCGCAACACAGAGCCGTCGGACGCGCACTGCCGCCACAGCAACCCACGAGACAATGCGGTTGTCCCATAAATTTAGTGGATTGCGACACTGAGCCGTCAACGGATGGTTTCTTCGGTCTGGTCCGAAAAAGTCCCTAAATCAGTGTTGGAGATAAGAGACGCAAGAAGGCTTCAGACATACGGCTAGCCAGTCGGCGGCCGTTGTCGGATAATTAAAGGATCGGTTCGAGCTTGTGAAACGAACGGGACACGCGAATGGAACAATCGAATTAGCGGTACAAACCGGATAAGGGCGGCAAAAAAGTGTTTGGCGACCGTTCCCCTCGAGTTAACATTTCGGTCAGATAACCCTCGTTTCCTGATCCGACAAGATCCAAACGTGTGCCGCTCGGATTAGCGCCGTTAAGTCTGTGAGAGGAAGGCGCTCCCTCCTCGACGGATACGGCTAGAAGGTTTATGGTTAGATCAGGCGGATGACCGATTTCCTCTAGAGGATGTCGTTGGGCAATAAGTGCTTCTGAGCATAACTTCCACGCGCAATTCATGTTATTGTCGCGTGGCGCTGCTCCTTCCGCTTGAAATGATCGTTGAGGCAACGAGCGTAGCGGGCCCTCCAGCAAAGATGTCGTCGTCTGGCTTTGAGCTCCACGTCTGGCGCCTTTTGCAGGATTGCCTCATAAAACACGGTCCCATAGTGTTGCACACCTCGACGCAACAGAGGCGTCTAGCATGGTTTCGCTTGATGGGAAATGGTCACAGCGGGATATGGAGCCAGCGGTTTTACGCCTATCTAACCAACATACAAGTGTAAACGTGTTGACGTGCATGGATGAAAGCAAAATCTTATTTATTTGTGAGGCGCCTCTCGTCAGTCACTTCTAGCCATGTCAGCTACCGACCCAAGGAAGCGTGATTGTTCAGTTCAGCGGTTATGTACAAGCAGTGGTATACATGAGACAGTTGTGATCGTTTCGAGCCAATTGGTATCTGCAACCGGGCGATAGATTCGGCAGGTCAATCGGCGGGCACTCCATTGGGTTGCACAGACCGTCGATGCACGCCATGCCTTCGCCACAGTTCAGCTTCGAACACACTGAAACTCATCCCCATAAGAGGCATGTGAGGAGGCAGATCGTCACTAAGCAGTCTATTGTGAACGTGTCCATACCCTGGGCATTAATATACGGGCATTCAGACGGGGGTACGCAGGTGAAGTTTGCAGCTCCTGCTTGAACCAAACCGTCGTCACATCGGCATGTGCTTATGCAGTCCGTTTCGACTTGCTTGCAGGGCGGTTGCAAATCGGTACAAGTGTACGCACACCTATACGTTACACTCTTTTACATGTTTTTACGTTGTACCAAGAACATTACCTAGAACCACACTCGACGTGGTGACTATTTTCAGGGCATACAGGCCGTTCTGACACTGCGTTCATTGTCAGGCCTTGCAGTCGAGCCGGTGATAGCTGCCACATGGGTCCCGGGCCCGGGGCGTCTGATAATGCAGGCCGGCAAACGCCGTCCTAGAATCCACATCGGTCAACATTCTTGACGCTACGCTGCTTACTGAAGAGTGACACTCGTAGCCGTTGGGACACTGGACTCTAGAGCATACATCGCTTGCCGGGCTTAGGCGGCGGAATGCCGACGGTTGACGAAACTGTCGGCATTTTCCTAGAAAAAAATCATACATAAAATGCATTCTGAAACAGCGAGTAAGCGTTTTTACCTGTATTCGAGTCGCACGTTGTGCCAAAGGGACATTGGACCCGAGAACAGTCGTACGATTCCGACATATGAGACTCTACCGCTCCAGGCTGGCGGAATCGGCGGCATACACCCGTGTTGCCATCGCACTGATAGCCAGGCGGGCATCGGACGTTCTGGCAACGGTTCGTGGGTGAATCGTACATTGCTGGACTCCGGAACTGACGGCAGAAACCGGTATTCGAGTCACATTGTTGCCCACTTGGGCAACTTATGTAGGCACATCTATCCGAGTAAGAAGAGCCAGCAATCGGGCGAAACTGACGACAAACTCCGGTATTTGAATCGCATGTCTGACCGTTGGGGCACGTGATATATGCACATTTGTCAGTGGCCGTGGAGTCGGCAGCTGGACGGAACTGTCGGCAGATGCCAGTGTTCGAGTCGCATGTACTGCCATAGGGGCAGCCTTGGCGGCATATGGATGGCGTTGCAAGTGCCTGAAATGGTGTTTTAACGGATCACAGACGGGACCCGATTTAAGCAGCGTTTGGCGCCGTCCAGTCTAGTGTCGCCGTGCCATTTTACGCTGTGGAAAACGGCACGGAAGGGAACACGCCAAGTCCCCGAATCCTTATCCCCTTATTGTTCGTGCCGTGCCGTCCCGTTATTTTGCTGTTTTAGTGCAACTGCTCGAAAATTCAAACGAAATGGAGGGGAAGTAATTTTCCCATAATGGAAAAAACGCCACGCGTCCAGTGCCTAAGCCTAGATTAAAGCTTCGTATCGGACGGTGTCTTTTAAAACTCTAGAAGCCCACATCATCCTTATTCGCACAAGGCAGGTACCATTCCCACTGCTTAAGTAAGCCCATCTACGTATCTTTCAGAGCTTAGTGGTCGCACATTTGAATGTCCGGTCCTACCATTAACCCGCCGTGAATAATGAAGACAACCAGGAAATTGTTGAACCACATTTGGCTCGAGTCGAACCTCAACCTGGTGGGGTGCTCCTACGCGTGAGGTAAGTAATGTTGTCGGGAAAAGTGACGTTCTTCCTGTACCCCGACGCCCTCGTACGAGAGGATTTGTTGGTACATGGCGTTATTTCTTTCATTTGCTCAGAGCACGACTGCGAGTCATTCAGTTTGCTCGGTAAAAGTCAGTCTTAGCAAACTAGAACTCTTGCTGTGTCGTCGCGGAAAAGGTCAACGTGGTGAAAGACCGACTTTGCAACAGCACCTCATTCATACCACGGATTGAGCTATTTCAAGAGTCGCACAAGGGCATGTTTAAGCCAGTACGGGGACGAGGTTCACTGAGTACGCGTACAAAAAAACGAATTTATCGGAAATCAGTTCTTGTAGAAAGCCCACAATTTATCCTGCTGCTCTGGCGTATTACGTCCCTGTTTGAAGTGCACCAGACAATTAACAGCTGATATATTTACCGCGAAAATTAATTGTCCTCGACAGACCAGCGTCAACTCTGACGGACCTGATAAGGAATTTGCGGTACTGAAGTTAGAAAAAAAGACAAGTGCATCCATCCATTTCCGGAGACAATGACTCAGAGCAACAGGAAGCGAGGACGACAACGGAGTGCAAAGTCCGCAGTGCATGCTGTGTATTCTGTACTCGTTGCCTTCTTAGAGCTGCGAAAATTTCCTAATTTTAAGCAACAACAACCTCCGTCGCGCTTTGCCCTCGTCTTTCAACATGCGTCCCGCCATTGTCGCATGAAAGTTATTTGCAAATCCCCGTCGGTCATGCGGCGGTAAATAATCCGGAATATCAGAAACATCGCTCCATGCGCCTTTCCCCGATCTGCGATCAGTTCTAAAACGTCGCTGACGTCACGACGTTATTTCGTCGTACGTTTTAAACGGAATGTCACTCAGCCGGCTCCGTTCATCCGTCGGTTCATTTGGCGCTGTGTCGTCACAAGGTCCTCTTAATTTTTTCTCACTTTGCGCACCGACTCTAATCACTTCGGCGTTCTTCCCTTGAAGGCGATTTTTAGAGAAGAATGAACCTTGCGTCACTTTACAACTTGTTGTAAACTATCCTCCCGCGCAGGTTCTCGCGTTCAAATGTGTCGCCTCTCGAAAGGCTCGGAAAAACAGCAATCTTTCAGGTGATGACCGGAACGACGGCGGCAGACACCGTGAAGAGCTATGCGACGCCACTGGCCAGGAAAGCTCCGTTGGGACCACGGCTTTCGGTGCAGCGTGAAGCGGTGCTTACGCTTCTCAAGCAGGTATGCTTCCATGCCGATGACACGCAATCATCAAAAGAAGTTTTAGTTAGCAATTGAAAATGCAGGATACTTCGCTACGAACAGCACGAGTACGTATGCTAAACGCATACGAGAATGCTGCGAGGAGGTCAGCACATTATCCGATACAGCTCGAGGTACTGCGAGTTCCGATATCCGGCTAGACGCTATGACTTGTAAAACAACTGACTGGAATGGAAATCTTAGGACTCATCAAAGATCTCCAAGAGGCATCTCACCGCTGCGACTACGACGCTAATACGCCTGGCAACGGCTTTCGGTAACAAGACGAGTAGCAGCTATGTACTGAATGACCCTCTTCAGGTCGTTGGTATGCGTCTGCGACACAGTCATTCTCCAGCTGATTTCGCTACTGCGGATATTCTCGGAAAACCGGAACACCATGATGTTCCGGGTCGGACACTATTGCAAGGAGATCGAGTCCTTCGGAGCGGTCTTTCGGTTTCTTGTTCTGTCGGGACTCCGAGTGATCGCACTGATGCCACTGCTGGACCGCAACTCGCTCTTCCCCAACCTGAAGGGTGACTACTCGCAGTTCAGCACGCTATTCAAGGAAATCGAGGTCTTGGATGCATCGTGCTTCTACGGAAGGTCGATGGCTTTTCAAGTGAGCGCATTAAAATAAGTGACATGCACGAATTCGGTTTTAGTTCCCTCCATCGGTGGCACGGATCTTCCGCATTATCGGACTGATCCTGGCAGCCTACAGCCTTACCTGGGAAAACCGCTCTTCAGCCTTCGGATCACTGCTGCATTCGGGCCGATTCTTGCTGAATCCTGAACAGCGTGCGCTGCATATTATCAAGGTAAGAGTCCCACCATCAATTATCCGCGAAACGTACTTGATTTAGGTTACGCGAGAAGCGGACCTCGAGTTCTGCCGCGGCTTCTGGAACCTCTCGGAGCTCGCGGTGCCGCAGTGGTACTGCCCGAGCATGGCGATCAACGAAGTTCGTGAGGTACCCATGGCAGGTCCGCTTCCGCTGGAGACGACCACCGGGAGCACTACCATGATACCAGAGCCTTGCGCGCATACTGGACCTCGGCCAGTGCCAGTCCGTATCTTATCGCTGAATCATCGTGAGGGACTGGTAAGCATCAATCGATCGTTTCTGCAGTCAACCGCATGTTTTCAGAGCACTTCTTCCGGACGATTGCCCCTCTCGCCGTACATTCTTATCCATTGTCACGGCGGGGGATATGTCGCTACTTCGTCCAAGTCGCATGAGGTAAGTTGTGACAGCAGGTATTCTGGAGACTTGCTTTTGCTTTTAGACCTACTTGCGGTCCTGGGCAAAGAGCCTCAACTGCACGGTGGTCTCCATCGACTATTCATTGTCACCGGAAAATCCGTTTCCGCGACCGACCGAAGAAGTGGTCTACGTGTACGCGTGGATAATCAACAATCCCGAGAAGTTTGGTAGGACACCACTGAGGTCTTGTATGTTCAACGTGCACGTGATTGCAGGATGGACTGGCGAGAAGTTGTGCATGGTTGGAGACTCAGCAGGAGGCAACCTCATTGTGTCCGCCAATCTCCGACTGGTCGAGCTGAACGTCAAGCGACAACCTGACGGCATTGTGCCAATTTACACACCGTTCTTGTTCCAAGTACGTCCAACTATACGGAGAGGCAGCTTTTAATATCGGGTTTAGTATCTGCCGTCGCCGTCACGCGTTCTCAGCTTCATGGATCCTCTGTTGCACATGGGCGTTGTTATTCGCTGCGCTGCAGGTTCGACATTCACTTACCTAATATGCTAGAAATGTGCAAAAAAAATGTTGGATGCCGCAAATTCGCATGTTACGGTTATGTACCATCCTCATATTACACTTTCTGACGTAAAAATCCGACCAGAGCTCTGCTCTTCCGCGCGAAGGCCATTCCACATTACTACAATTCGTGCTACATAACAGCAAAGGACGCATTTTAGCGTACACTGGTGCATGCTCCGACGAGCCACCGCCAACCAGTGAACCTGAAGCCAACGGAGTGACGCCATCCACCAACGGACACAAATCTCTGCAGGAATACGTGGACGAAGTGAAGGCTCAGCGAGAAAGCTATTTCGACTTTAACGTAAGCCGACTGTTCTAGCGTTGTAATCTGCAGTTAACACTGAGTATGTTTAGAAGGGATCGCAGTCCATTGTCTCTCTGGTCAACATCTATCCGGGCAGGTCCGAGCAGTCGACTTCCTCCGCCAACGTCTCTTCGGCTAATGAACACGTCAGGCAGTCATGCCTCAAGCGTGTTCGCTCGGATAACCCGGCTGCGTCGGAAGACGTGCTGGACGAAGAGTCGAGCATCGTTGACGATCCGGATCAAACTCCGCAGAGCGTGCACGTCGACGCAGATCCGCACGTTATCCGTCTCTCCAGCGTCAACTACGACGAGACTCTCATCAGTTACCTGCAAACGCACCCGCTTACTAAAAGGTACGCGATATACCTGCAGAGAAAGTTGATCTATTTTTTGCAGCCACGTCATAAACCCCGAAAACGAAGACGGTGAAGACGAAGCAATGTTCGAAGCGTCTGAATCCTTTAAGCAGATCCCGAAGTCGTCAACAACCGGCCTAATCTCCAGCCTACTGGGAGTCAATGGTAACTCTGAGACAGCGGAATCGATGAGCTCTAGCGCATCTTCGGACGACGTTCGCGCAACGCAGCCGATCGTCAAGACCAAACTGACGGTACCGTCATCCTAAGAGCGTTCTTGGGAATATAACTTGTTTCCAGAGGAAAAACCCGAGATCCTTCAGCCAGAGCCTTGCTGACACCGCCGCACTGGCCGCAGGACATGCGTACGACAACCTGGCTGGATGGTTCGAGCCTTCGTCGGAGAGCTACTATACTCGGATCGACAAGCCGAAACTCTCACGGTCATCGCCACTGCGCAGGATGTTAGTGACGACCAGCAGGTGAACGCATGACACAGTCCCAAAATAAGACAGAGAATTTAGGACGACACTAAGTCGTGCAATGCGCCACACGTGGTGGACTTGATCGATCTCAAGCTGCCTCGCGAGCCGCTGATATCCCCGATGTACGCAGATCCAGAGATGCTTCGCAAGCTTCCACCAGTTCGATTCGTGGTACGCATACATATTTTTCACGGTTAACGATTAGATCATTCTTTGACCGTGCTCTTGCTAATGCATCGGTTTTAGGCTTGCCACTTGGATCCTCTGCTGGACGATACCATCGCGTTCGCCCGAAAGCTCCGTGATGCAGGTGGTAACGTTGAAAGCATTGATCTTCTCGACAGTCTTCCCCATGGCTTCCTGAATTTTGCGCCGATGTCGCCGGACTGTCGCAATGGTTCCGCCGTGTGCCTGTCGCGAATCAAGCAAATCCTCGGAATTGTTTCCACCCCATAAGCGTTGCTTTTCTCGAGCTGTCCTACCTCTTTAATCGTAGCCCTGTGCAATACGTCACATGCTTTACGGGCCACCGAGTAATGCTCACGTAACCGTCTGTACAAATGTCCAAACTGTGTAGCTCAGCACTGAGCCAATCCCCATACACTATGGGTTTTTGTAATAAACTTCCACGACACGTTAACGTCCAATGCTTTATCGGATGCATAAGCGTCCAAATCACGGGAGGCATTGCGTTAAAATATTGTTCCATTTAGCCTGAAACTGAACCGTTCAGTACGAACCGACTAAGAAGTGCTTGATAGAAGCGGTTACGGTTTCATTGGTATACCTATGTTGTTGTAGTAATCATTGCTGCGCACAAGCCAAATACCGATAGTGTAGACTGCTACATGGCTGTCCGTAGAATTTCAAATGTACCCAACAAATTCTTTGACGGTGTAGGATTAATCCCGCCAAGATGTCACACTGGTCCGGCGATGTGGACAGCATCCGTATGCGCGTGAGTTTGTTGAAGAAACTATCTTTGACGCGTGGACAACTACCCTTTTAATGAAGTGGATGAAAACTGGTAATTCATCGGGTCAGTTTGTTATGCACCTGTTGACTACAGAGTCAAAGCGTATATGAAATACTTGTATCGTCTGACACCGGCTCGGCTCTATAACGAGAGCCCAGTTAAACTCAGTACGGTAGCTGCCAATAATCATCGACGTAGCGCGTCTGCGGCAGGGCCGGTCTCCGCTGTTGCTATGGGAGCAAAAAGGTTTGAAGGCTCAACGAAATGCCGTGGCGCACTTGGACCGGATACGGTAGCTTGAAGAGGCGTGTAGGCACTTCCGAAACTTGCCTACCGCCAGCCTCGCAGTGACGTCTGCCTAGACGAGTGATATCGAGCACTTCCTACTTCCTGTATAGCGTTCCGGCGGCGAAGGCCTTCTAGGTCCGTTACTGCGTCCTCGCGGCTGTACCTATGGCTATGGCAGAACCTCTTCGTGTAATCAAATCGGAAGTCATGAACTCGCATACCTACGAGACCCTGGGAACAAGAGGTTCTCCGTCGCACATGCCTACGTCCAAGGATCCGAGTCGCATCACAGGTAGGACCTTTGGTTATCGAGAAGCATCGCTTCAAGGCAGTGTGCGATCACTGGATAAGCATTCTGAGAAAATCAGCATATCATCGGGTAAGCCGCTTACCAGGTACACGATGTACCTTCCGAACGCGCTGACCTGCCGCGTTCGGAAGCAGCAGCTAAAAGCCGGGAAATAAGGGTGGCTGAACGTTTCCTGTGCTGCTACCTACAGCAAATTATGCACCTTTCGGTGTTAACCCGACGGAAATCGGCAGCAGTTCCGGCCGGAAATCCGTTTCTTGCTGTGCGGATGTCGGAGACGACGTTAAAACGGTTACTAGCTAATGCTCGGCACTTGATGGTCAGCTTCTTGCTAAGTTCTCTCGCCTGACACACAGTTCTGCATATATTTGTCATGCTCAAATTTTTAAGGTGACAGCCTCGGAGTCGGCACCCATGAAAAGTATGCACTTAAGCAGTGGGTCACGTCGCATTCGGGACATGCAACTACTCCAGAACAAGGTGAGTGGCCTGTCAGCATAAGCGGTTCAATCCCGATGCCGTTTCGCGCCCCATGAAGGTGGGAAGCTGTTGGACGTCAGCTCCTTGCTTGATCAGTTTTCAATACATACATGGGATACCCGTTCTCTATTTTCGCATCTTCCAAATATTTTCAGACCGCATTCACCTGGTTACGTGAATTCGACGCATGTTCTAGAAATTTTCATCAAACGAAATACTGAGCTGAATGTGTTGGCCGCATTCCACACCTTGTATGGTGAATAAGGATAAGGATGGGTTGCTAATCACGTAAGCACACGAGGAACATTTGCCTTCGGGTTGTGCAATCCTCGGGTAGGGCATACCCCTAAGCTCTGTTATATTCAATTCCGGTTTACTTACCCTGGCATACTTGTCCGTTTTGTGAGCAAAATGCTCTACCAGCAGTCAACGGCCTCTCTACGAAATCCACGATGAATGTGGTCCTGTAGGCCTTCACATGAAGTCGTATATCTTAGCTACGAGCAAGATGGTTTAAACCAGGAAAGTGCTCTGAGGTTGTTAATGTGTCGCAGACGCAAATTGACTCTTTGCCGCTTACATGAGTGCGTAATCGCGGCCATCGACTAAAAGGTGCGCAGGAGCGGGGCATGGCTATTCACCTTAAAGGCGCAGCAGGAGCCCTGCCAACCATTAAGACACGGCAAAACAGCAAATTATAACCGCTTCACAACGCTCGAGTTCCAAGCTGATCCATGCGGGTTCGCTCGGCATTTGTCTAACATGCGGTAAACCATGCCTTCAGTCCCTGCGAGTTCTTGCCAGTCGGATCGATCGGACTTGCTTCCGGAGAATCTGCAGCTCGTCGCATTGCTATCTCGACTGCCACCGGCCGGTAGGTCCTTGCTCTACTTGGACGCTGGTAAACCGACTAATTTCAATGAGTATCGGTGACTTTAGGCAGCGGTCAGGTACAGCTCTGGCAGTTCCTCTTGGAGCTACTGTCGGATGTTCGCCGGAATTCCTACTGTATAGCGTGGGAAGGATCCCAGGGCGAGTTCAAGCTGATCGACCCGGACGAGGTCGCCCGGAAATGGGGCGAACGCAAAAGGTATCGTAGTCTGCCAGCATAACCTAGGCGGCATTTTAGTAAGCCGAACATGAACTACGACAAGCTCAGCCGTGCGCTGCGCTACTACTACGACAAGAACATCATGGCGAAGGTTCACGGAAAGCGATACGCGTACAAGTTCGACTTCCCCGGACTGGCTCAGGCATGCCAGAACGCGGCTGCAAACTGTTCCTCACCGACGGCTTCCGGTTCCCCAGCGACGACCACCGGAAACAGGGAAACGCCAAACAACACGCTTGCAATGTCCAGCAGTGCACCAACAGCTGACCCGAACTTTGCACTAGTTGGTTATCAAAATCCAAGCGGTAGGTCCTTGTGCTTCCCCGCGACGTCTGTAGTCTTCAGCATTTGAAATTTCTGCTTTAGGGTACCCGAATCCTAGTTTCATATTCCACCGCTACTCTGGCATGCATCCGTTTTCCTCGCATACTGGCATGCCTCAGTATCCAACGCTGATCGGTGCCGCTCCCGTGTACGATCGTATTGGCGCTCCACCTCAGCCCAATAGTGCCGACGTTGCGACCGCAATCGCAAATTCTTACTGGGCTCCCGTGCCCAACAGCAGTGCCTACTTCTGCCAGCCGCTGCCTCCAGCGCATTACTATGCGCCGATCGCGAAGTACGAGCCTCCAGCAACGGCACCCTCCTCAGAGCAGAAAGCATAAACAAGCACGCGAATGTCGTTTGATTGACTTGATCTCATTAACCTTTATTAAAACGTATTTAACATGCTAACCGGACTAGAGTGTAATGCTAGTACTGTGCAACATTGTATGCATATCGGGCCTTATAACTCATTGGCAGATGGTGCTGGTTTCAAGCTCGAACTGGAATCCTGGGGGCTGTCGTACACCGACTCCGAGGACAAGGTCTTGTTGGGAGTTTCGTTCTTCGTCGCGTCCATTTCGCTTTCTGGAACCGAGAGTTCATTGCAGAAGGAACCCCTCGCAGTACTCCGCTATGTATCATCAAGTATGCCAAGTATAGCCTGTTGAAATTTGCTTACTCTGCGGTATGACGTTGTCGTATCGGCTGACTTCCAGCAGCAGCGATTCCGTACTGCCCATATGCGGCTTAGCGCACTTTGCCTTCTCCTTTCCGCCCACGTCTGCGGAGGTGTTGTTGTTTACGCGGTTACTTCGCTCTTCCGTTGAGCTACTTTTATCCATCTCGTGGACCACGTCTACGGCATCGAAAGCGACGTGTCGAGTTGGTCTAGCGGGATTAGCGTTGACACGCTGGTCTCTTTCGTAGGCTGTTGATGCACGTCGAGTGATGTCGAAAGGCCTAAAGATGGATGCATTAACGCGCGTTGGGAAATAGGTTGGAGATTAACGAGCCAAATAAGGATTGAGGCGAGGCGAACATACTGGTCGAGCACTTCGTTGGAGTCCGAGTAGTTCAAGGCGTAGTTGTCCGAAATAGTCGAAATCCGCTTCCACTGTTTCGGGGTCGACTAAAACGTAGATTTAGCGTGTCAAAGTGATGACTGAAGTGTACCTTGGCCGACTGCACTACAGCGCTGTCGTCGGTAGAGTAGGCCTCCACGGAGTTCTTCTTCTTCCGTGTCCTACGCTTTACGGAGCGCATACGGTTGCCCACCGAGCGCACCACTTCACGAATTTCATCAGCGTTCTTGGAGAAGTAGGAGAATACCGACGCGCTTCGTTGCATGTTGCTTCGGAAGGGATCGTCGACGGACTGGCTCCTGCAGAATGAGAGCAGCTTGAGATGAAGAAGCAGTGCCTACCTGGACGCCTCCTTTGGCTCGGTGTCCACGCTTGAGTTGGACCCTTTCACCCACGTGTTCTTTCGGTTCCAGAGGCCACCCATGAAAGAGGACGAGTCGCTTGAGCTTGGGTTGCTACTATGGTTGAAGAGACGCCGCCAAGTTGATAGAACTGGTGACTCGTTCCTGTAAGTGTATTCTGCGTCCGCTTCACATCTTTTGTACGTAAATTACCCCTTGGAGTTGGTTTCGCCCGCTCGACTCAGCCGCTTGTTAGTTGCCGGCATTCCGTTCGTGAGACGGCAATCCCTTAATACGTAGTTTTCGCTCAAGTGGCTTCTCCGGCGGATTTCGGGCTTGTACTCGTATGACACGTCGCTTCCGGACACTACAAGGCATGAGGTGATCTGCCGGTGGTCGGACTTGTGATACCTTCCAGGGATTCCGTCGACGCGAACATGTTTTCGTCGAAAACTTCGCGAGCATGAAGGATGAGGAAATTGCAAAGGTTCTTGTGAACGTCCAAACCGGAAATGTAATACTTGTTGCTTCCCACATCTGAAGGGCACCTACAAGTAGAATTTTACGTCTAGCAGTGAC
>JNEY01000001.1:4374746-4426802 GCA_020875895.1 Aphelenchus avenae
GCTTTGTCAAAAGCGCCGCATCTCCGCAATATTTCCGCGTAAAAAAGCGACGTACGGATTAAATGCGCCGTGGCTGCCGCGGCCTCCAGGAGGCGCTTTATTGCACGCGCCGCACTTTAGCGTAATTATGACGAGGAGAAAAACTTCTGCGGAGGAATACGCAAGAAGGCACAGAGGTCTGTGGAGTTCCGAGGCGTATGAATGGGCTTCCCACCTGAATTTCAGCCAGTTGTGCTATACGTCATTCGCTGAGAAGCCGAATCGCCCGTAGGTAATCACGGATTCAGAAAAGGCATCGTTTCGGTGGCAAGTCCACTCAAAAACCGCATTGGATGCGCCTCCTCACGGCTGCCATGCATAAATTTGTCGGTGGTTTTTGCGGTGTGAAAACTGAGACGCTCCACGCATGTTCGTCGCGATGTCAACCGGACCCCTGCGGAGATGAGGACAAGCCCGGAGGACAACTGACAAAGCGGCCCTCCACGCTAGCGCAAAAGACAACCGCTGCGTTTTTTCCGCCTCGGAATAAAAAAACTACAGAGCGACCGCCATTTAAGGATGGGACTAATTGGCGGCTATGAGGATGAGCAAAGGGGCGCGAGCTGGGCGATGATGGGCAACTCGATGAACGCTCGACTGGTATCAAGTGTGAACATGAGTCACTTCCACGCTTTGCGCGGGCGGTCACTCAAAGGGACACGCGTTGCCGAAGGGCATTCACGTATATTCAGATGACAACACGAATGCTGAGAAACTTCTGAGATTTCCGCGTCTACAATAACCAGACACGCGAGATATGCCCGCTTGAATTTATTCCCGTAGAAAAAGGATGCGAGTGCATCTGAAAGCGAGAGACTCCGCCAGCGAAACGGATGTTTTATAAAGAAGGCACACTAGCCGGACCGCTTCAACGATCATCATGCAGGCCGCGTCACCGGCGGAGAGGTACAGTGCTCTCCACGCGGGCCTCGACGCAAAATGATTAAGCGGAATGAATGCTGGCGCAATTAGCATGCGGCCCGCAAGTTTTCCTCCTCCGAGAACATCTTGACGCCGTCGGGAGCGTTCCTAATGAATAAGAAATGCAGCGAGACCTAACTAACGCGTCCGGCAAGGGGCTATAATGCTACAAAATGATGTACTAGTGACCACAAGGAAGAAGACATGCTGCTAAGCTAGCTAATCCCAACCACACTGCTAGTCTGGTGCTCTCGAACAACGTCTGGGAACGGACTTTTTTCTCCGACGTGGCCATTCGTACCGGATAGTGTTGTCAGTTTACGCGCTGGTTTTTTGAGCGACACGTCCCGCACTCACTATGATAAGAGGTCACACGGCGACTACTGGGGAAAGCACTGCTGCGCTCAAAAAGCTGTCACAGAAAGCCACTTAAAATGTCATTTAGCTAGTGACTTGGCGGAATATATGTCCCATGAATGAACGCATAAATCCTTAGCAGTGAGTAAAATGCTGCTGAAACCTGAAGCTGAAGCTTAGCTGGTGAATGGCCAAATCCGTGGGCCCGCGTCTGCACCCATACGAAGCCCACATCCAAATTGGCTTTCTCTACAGCAGCGTAATTTGATTAATCCGCCTCGTGCACCTCCCATCGTCTCTATGAAGTTGCGGGTTGTAAAGCGGAATGAGTACTGCTGTGGCCGGGTCGAGGACTTGATTAGTTCCCAGAATGGGTGGACGCATAAAGTCTGAAGGATACTGAGCAGTACAGTGGCGTAACCTGGACCGGAAGAGGTGAGTTCTCAGCGTCTCCACAAGGTAAACCCTAAGTGGCCGTTTGATGCATGAATGTATGCGCGCCAGGTGATGACAGCGAAAACAATGCGAACGCCGGGGCTTGACTAAAAGTCGCGCACATTTGCATGTGCGCGCGGGGCACCCGATGGTGCAAAGTGAGCGGCGTAATTGCGGTTTACCGAACTGGGTCGCGCGCACCGATCGGGCGCCCGTCGCGCGGACGACGCGCAGTGGTGGCCTTGAAGACCCGATTGCTGGGACATCCGTTATGGGAGATAATGAAATGAATTCTGACGGATAAGACGGAAGTGTATTCCGAGGGGAAAATGCTGTGGAAATTAAATCAATTATGACACGAGAGTAGAAGGGCGACAACCCCACCCTTAACGACGTCGGTTCCGACGCTCGACAACAATGCGACGAGACAGAGCTTGGCAATGCGATACATATCGGACTGTCAAGTCAAGTGAAGAGTGCTGAACGTACAGGTGTCAACGGATAACAGTTAAAATGAAGCGCACTCTTGTGATCCTTCTTCAATGGATCTAGAGCAGGCTTGAAGAAGTCTGTCTCTGGTACAATTTGCTCGTTACAGGTCGTGAGAAAAAGAAGCCGTCTAGACAAGCTTCCGATGAAGTCGGTTGCTACGAAACGCATCTTATAGCCCTGATGTAGCGGGCTGCGCGTCCTACCCATGAGGATTCATCTTATCCCACGATTCCAAAGAACCGCATTAGTGTCAGCTTTTTGCTGTGACCATTCCGCACTCTTTAGAATTTTGTCCGTTCTTCACACCTGCGACAAGCCACATGCTTTCGCCCCAGCGTTCAGAGTTCCACGCAAAGCAAGCGTGCCTATTAATATGCGCTACTAAAATAACATTCGATCCGTGAACGAGAGCACAACGGTACGGAAAAACCACACGGCTTAGTTCGGAATCGCGGGAGGCCGCCGTCACATCCGAGAATGCACCGGTCGGCGGTGTTAACGGGAGGAACGCGATTACGCCACCGCCCGATAGAGGGACACAATTGTGTGAGCGAAGCATGAGCCGCCGACGGAAGTACAAAATGAATGATAGGTCTGCGCATCACTCGACAAAAGCGCATACAAAAGCGGCGGCCGAAGCGGCAAACAACTCGAAAAGTCGAACACGCGCGGATGTTTACCTATACTGTTCATGGGACACTTTTGTCACCGAATGCAAGGGTGCAAGCAGTCCTGAGGTCACTTTAAACATAAGAGAACGCGTCAAAATGACTAACCCCGAGGTACAAAAGGCTGCAGCCTACGCGTACTTCCGACACAACCGACGTAAACCTGCCTCGTCGCATTACGCACAATAAACTGACCTTTTGAGACCTGGGAACCTAGAAACCGCCACTTGCGACTCGCGGAAGAAATTACACCAGCCGTTTGTCAGCAGTGGAAACCACGTTCGGTGCTTTCGGCGACGCGGTGTTGTTGGCCGGAACAGTTGGTGTCGTCCACATCTCGTGAAAGTGTTTTATTGATAGCGATGCCTTTGAGGGCTGAAAGCCGATGTCACTCATCCGCCACCGGATTTCGTGACATGACCACCACCAGTTTTATTGGTCCAATGACGAGAATGAAGAAGTGGCGAAAGCCCTAATCAAATTAATTTTGACATATCTACTTGTTGGCGACATCGACAAGTCAGATGGTCAAAGCTCAGTTGACCGCAGAACCTCAAACGAGACAAACACTGGGCTACAAGACATTTCATGCCCGGCAACACACACAGAAAGCTTTATTAGTCACGTTAATGCACGGACACTACGTTCTGAGTTGACATGACTATGAATGCTGGCTTAGAGAATGACGGTATCGCTGTGATCAGACAATCCGTGACGGCGAAGTTTGGTCTATTCTGCGACTACATGTTGCTTTGGACAGCTGCAAGGCTAGCACTAGCTCCCATCATGCTTGGTACCATTCGATAGCCCCTGAACGGTTGAGTGAAACTGTAAAGTTTCAGGCCAATCGGTTGGCAAAGAAAACGTTATGGTCGTTCGAATGTTCAACCTTTGCGTCCTGCTTCCATGCGATAGCGAGCGCTATGCACGTATGCGTTTAGCAAAGGTCTTATTGGAACATCACGTCGCAACTCAAATGGAAACCCTTGGTGAGCTGGTTACGAATCGTTTTTCATTTTTGGCCTCAAACCCCCCTCGACCCCCCAGAAACTGGGGCCAACCCCCCCCCAAAAAAAATGGTGATTTTAAGGTCGTGTCCAAACATCACGTCGTACCTCAAAAAATCCCTTGGTGAGCTGATTACGAATCATTCTTCGTTTTGGTCTCTTAAAAAGGGTAAACCCCCAAAAATGTTGTGGCGGTCCTGTGAAGTTTTTGCTCTTGATCGGACATGTGTGAAGACAGTTACTATAAACCAGTCCATGACTCGTTTCCTAAGCCAAATGCTCAGTACTCTCCCTTAAATCCGATGCTGGGAAGGGCTTTTGCCGCAATCTTGAAGCCTTTCATCGAAGCATGAAGTCCCGTAGCACGTCTACTTTGCATTTATTTTCATACTCTTAGTGCAGAGCAGTATTTACACCGAAGTCATAAAGCATTTATGCATTAACAACAAATGAAGGGCACCTTTTACAAACGAATTGACACCGGTGAAATTACAGAAGACGGGACCAGCAATGGAAGGGTTGCGGGGAGGGGGCATACAACACGCGAAAGAGAGGGGATACGTACAACAAGCGAATGAGAGTCAGTTGACAGGGGAGCCGATGAGGGGAATCGCTGCATGCCTCAGGCATTGACGCCCATGTTGCCGAGAGCGACGTTGGCGAACCCGCAGGGATTCTCGATGCGACGCCAGTTGTCCGAGGGAGAGCCGACGCTCACCTGCGAGCTCTGCGAGCGCGACCTAAAGTATGGCATAAGGAACGGCAAACATGAACGGGAACCTACATGTGGGTGTTGAAGATCGCTCGTCCACGCTTGGCGTATTGGAGCGCGATGTAGACCGGCGACGGAAGGCCCGTGGGCAGGCTGACAATCTGATGGTCGTAGCACATCCTAAAAAAGCGCTTTCGGATTCGCTAGAGGCAAGCGGCCACTTACCATGAGCTGGTCATGAGCTGGAGCTTGTCGCTGGAGAAGCCGTTGTCGTCCACGAGCATCGTGTAGCGCGGCGTCTTGGCGGTTCCCTGGAGCGCGACGTGGCTAAGATTGCTCATACAATGAGTCACCAGAGGAGTCGAGCAAGTTACCTGTTCGGGTAGAACTCGTTGTGGGTCGGGTGGACGACGTACCGGTCCACCACTGTGCGGTGCGGGTTCTGCTCCGGAGCCTTGGCGCCGCGTGGAACCTAAATGGTTTTGGACTTAGCGGGCATGAGCGTAGTACTGAAAAACTCACGTCCTTCTTAAAGAGGCGCACGTTGTTCGGGACGAACACGGTGACCTTCGCGTCACACTGCATCTGCTGTAAGGCAGCGTAGATAAGCGGCACCTCCTTCTTGATGACCTAGATACACATCATGAAGCCGAAAAGGAGCTCGTCACATGCCTTAGCGAACTGCCCCTCGGAGCACACGTTTCGGTAGAGAACGATCTGCTTCGGAAGCATGAGGCGGTTGGCTTGGAACTAAAGTAGGCAGTGATGCACAGTATTAAGAGCCCAAACGCTAACCTTCTCCACGCACGTCTTCACGATGCCGACGAGCACGTCGGGCTTCTCCTCATAGCGGCGTTCCTGGAAGTGGAAGTCACCTGGAAAAAATGAAGTGTATCGAACACGATGATGGACAAGCCCGGACACTCACCGACAAACTCGAACGGGCTGGCGTTGGTGTTGGCCGCGTACTAAAACGAAAATGTGAAATGGGAATTTTGTCCCGCAGAGAACTTTAGGATAGGAGAAAGACTTACTCCGGTGATGGACGGCGGACCGCCTTCGAGCAGCTCATCCGACTCCTCCTGCATTCCAAGGCCGCCGGACGGGTGATCCGTGCCGAGACCGATGCAGAGCATGTCCGGAGACTGCACGAACTTGGCCCTGTAATGGAAATATGCGTGATGTCTCGAAATGACACTTACTGAGGAGTGTCGAGGTCCAGCTCGTAGTTCACACCCCTAAAGAACATAGACTTATTGAAAGTGTATGAGTAGTTCCCGTCTTCTTAACGGGCGGTGGCACGAAAACTCACCCCAGCTTGAGGTTCGCCTGAAAAGGATGTGGTTGGTTTGAGCGGCAATCAGCAGTAAGAATCGGCTAAGACTAGACGGTGTGCGAGAACAATGACGCACCTTGTTGGCGATGCTCTCCACGGTCTGCGGACGACCCTTGGCGACCACGTCCATCACGGTCTTGACGCGAACGTCCTGCGTGACGATCTGCAGCTCGCTCTCGTACTTCTTCATCCAGTCTAAACGACTTGCGTTAAGTACGTAAACTCGCAGGAACATACCGTGCAGAACCTCGCCCTGGTCGGAGTGGACGAAGAGCAGGTACTGGAGGTTCTGGCGCTTGGCCGCCTTCATGCACTCCTCCAACTTGTCCCGACGAGTCGGGATCTGACCGGTGGAGCGCGGCTGTGGCATACGCATGCCGCGGCTTGTGCACATCTCGATGAAGCGGTCGAGGAAGGTCCTAAACACAACGAAGATGAACATGCTTCTACACCGGTGTCATTACTTGACGTCGGCCGCCTGCATGCGGTCGCTACGACCGCCGCAGATCCAGTAGCAGCCCCAGAGCTCGACCGACGCCGGGATGAGGTACGGAGCGTTGCGCGGGTTCCCCGTGTCGTTCCGAGCCGGGTCCGGATTCGCGACCTTGTTGTCCATGAGCTAAACCGAGAATGGTTAGCACTTGACGACGAATGAGCTAATTACGTAGAGGACCTCCATCGGGAGGTAGATCTTGTGACTGCGTTCAACCGACTCGACCAGAGGCGCGTTGGGATGCCTAAAAGGTGTGATGAGTTCGCTTAAATATGAAGCGGAGACATAAAGTGACCTACTCCAGCGTGATGTTGTACTGCTTCCTGAAGTAATCGAAGACCGTAATCGGCTCATTATCTTCCCGAAGGAAGCTCATCTGAAGGGCACTCATCCCGGTGATGCAGCGGATCTTGTAGTTGCGCGTCTTGTGCGTCGCCGTCACCCAGAGGCCTAAGAGCATTATTGTAGCTCTAAAGCCATAAGAGCACGGCACTTGCCTTTGAACTCCTTGTTGAGGCGATCCAGCTCGCCGTTCCGGACTCCGTTGAGGTTCTGCACCACGTTCTGTGCGGCCTCTATGAGCTTCTTAGTCGCGCGGAACGGTGTCTTCTTCGCTGAAATGAAACAGCAGGTCAGTGTTGGCTAGCCGGCAAAAAAAAGTTCCAGTACAACACAACTGACACTCGTCGACGAGTGCGATCGCCGCGTTGCCTCGGTCACTAGGGCCCTCCATCGGCTGGACGCTACTGCGAGCACCAGCCGCCAGGCACGCGTCCTTGGAGAACGTCGGAGTGTCGCCTTCCTTGATGCCGTACCTCGACGGGTCCATTGGGTAGGTCTTGCCGCCCGGGAAGCCGACGTGCTCGTCCCTGAAAGCTTACGGCATAAGGGATTAGTGCAGAAATGCCACAATGCATGCCCGGAAAGACTTACGGCTGAATGAGCGCGTACCGGCTCGTTGCGTTCTCCCGAAACTGAATCGGCGAGCGACCCATGTTCGCGAGGTTCAGCGGAACGGCCGCTGCGATGTCACCTATGTTCAGCTAAATTCACGTTTAGCTTGCGGTTGCTGAGTTCCATTTGCGCGTTGTAAACTGCTGCTCACCTGGAAATCCTCGGTAACCGGACGCAGCTCGATCACAATCTTGTCGAACCCCCAGTGGGGCCAGAGGTCGCCGGGAAGCTCGAACTGCTTTACCTAGACGCGCGGATAAAGGAAGTTCAGTCGTCGCTGGTGCGCACTACCTGGATGTTGAAGTTCCTGGTGCTGATGATGGACTGAAGGTCGTAGTACGGCTGAGCGCCCTGGAAGAACGCTTTGTTGCGCTCGATGAGCTGACCCAAAACCTCGCGGCACTGGGTCCTGTACTCCAGCGCCATGACGCTAAAACAGATGTGAAAGGAGGCGCTTACGCACTGAGCACTTACCTGTCCTTGAACTTCCTGGTGAGCTCCACCACGCCGCTTCGCTCAGCGCCCACGCTCAGGTGGCGGTTGCTCGTGTGTCCTAAATGGGAGCGTGATTATCATTCCAAAACACTGTCCTGAGGCTTTACTAACCGGTGATCTTGGCGCTGTAGCGGAAGATGGGGATCTGAGCGAGACGAACGCCATGCATGCTCGTGCTGATGATCTCGCCCGCCGCCTTCAGCATGCTCGGTGCGGTCTTCGGGGCCGTGATTGACTCACGCGGTTGCACCTAAAGCTGCTGAATGTTAAGGCAACATGTGCGAGGACACTTACGCCATGCTGCTGGACGGGCGCCTCGGCTTCGTTCTGAACGCGTGTCGCAACACCCACGCGGGCGAACGCGCCTGAAACCAATGACCTGGAGATGGAGGCAGCATAACACTTACTCGTCGGTGGAGGAGCCTCGAACGGAGTTGGAGATGCCATTGTGGTTGTAATGATCTGTTGCCGTGTTTCTGGCGTTTGTGCCTAAATAAGCAGTTGTCTTTGAAAGGTGTTAAAGGTTGCATCGGAAAACACGAGATGTCGAATGCTCTATAGGAATAACGCCTCACTCGGACATTAGACAATCGTACATTGCTGAGCGGGGGCACTATACACCTGTCAGTGCTCAGTGTTATTCTACCTGAACAATGTACCTATAGGATACCGAGAAAGGACTAGTGGTTGCCCTACGTATGCTTAGCGACGGCTAAGCGTACGAAATCTTAAGCCAAGCAATGGAGTGAGATGGCGACGTGCGATACGATTCAAGCGAATGTGGTCTGTGAGAGCAGGGTAGCGAATTTGTGCACAGAGCCGCCACCACCAGCGGAGACCGTTCATCGTAGCCCGCTAGCCTGCAGCTCAAAGGGCGCGGATTTAAATCGCAAGAATTACGCGGTGCCCAATAACATCGCACCTCAGACCATTATCAAGGTTTTTGAGCCTTCAAGAAGGGCAAGCGTCCTGAACAAAGAGTCAGAGGGTGCGACTCCAATAAGCCATCAAACGGATTTTTTCCACAGCGCAATCGGCATCAGGCCAAGTTGCGCTAAATCGCATCGCATTCATCGCAAAGACGAAGACTATAACTCCCAAGATGGGCTAAGCAAGCATTGAATGTCATATGCAGGATGCTGCGTGAAAAGAAACGACCTACGTAGGCAGTTACGAAACACAGCAACAAGTCCTTGGGGCCATTAGCATTTTCAAGAGGTCAGGAAAGCCGGCAAATCGCATACAACTTAGCGACCGTCTTCACAGGAAAATGATGCTTTGCCTAGGACGTCACCTGCGATCGCACGGACGCTATCGGCGGAAGGAACCAAGGAACAACCTGTAAACGCCGACTGTCGGCTCTCTGAGAGAATCGGTAATCGCTATACAAAACAAGACAAAAACAGTTCGTCACGGTGCAGCATATGGAGGGGACCCGTGATGGCTTACTTGCGAAAACAGGCAGCAAGATCACATACGCACACCCAGATATACAGAGACAGAGAAGCCTTTGAGCACGAAATTGAAGGACTGAAAAAGTATTGTTTTTTGGGGAACCCAGTTTTGATGCATATCTAGCAAAACCGACCTCCTACTGAATCTCATGTCGCAAAACTATTTTCGTGCGTGTCGATGTTAAGCGCGTCTCGATCTTATGCTCGCCCTTTCGCTGCCACTAATAGCCGCTGTTGTCGCAATCACACCCGTTGTATCTCACGAAAAACGATACCGCCCCAGCAAAAGCGAAAGGCAGGCTGATCAGAGAAAACAAATGGCAAATCTGGCATCATGACCAGGAATCTGTTTTCGTAGACGGTTGTTTCCGTTAGGCTCTGTCGGTCGAAGGGAGGTGAGGGCCTGAGAGAGTTCATCGACTGTTCAGTTGCCATAAACAGCTACCGTACTCCGAAAGCTCATCTGGCGGTGAAATCGTCAGCTCTTGTCCGCCGAAATTTCTTTGGCGCCGATATTAGCAAAGCCGGCGTCCCCTTTGAAACGACGGTACTACTCGATTATGTGGGGTCGCCCGGTTAACAACTCATAATGCCTTGCAATGGTGAATGCTTTGCGAATAACTTATCACTTAGGCCTAGTTTTTGCCTTCATGGGCTTAGCATGCGCGCGCTTGGTGAAATGCAAGATAGGAACAATGCTTCATTTTTCGGAAAGATGGGAAAGGAAAACAAGTACTTCGCCTTTGGTGAAAATGGGAAATTAAACCAAATATGCTTCTCCTCTCGGGGTAGTACACGCTCTTTGCATTACGGGGACACTCAGACTGGTTTTCTGCGCATCATAGTAGTCTTCTACTGCGGTGTATTTTGGGTACACTTATGTGAAGGTGTTTTCGTCTAAGAACAGAGCCTACTGACCCCCACTCTTGAATGCGGAATTACACGCTGCATGGTTCTGCCTTCGGTACCGCTCGGTACGCATAACAGCTGGTACAAAGCACGCATGCATGCTGCATGCGTGTACCGCTCGGTATGAACGATGCGGTATGGCGGCTATTTATCCAAGGAGTATACTTACTACCTTTTGGCACCGACGTTTTGGCACCAGTAAACAAATTGTATTTTAACGTCCCTACGCCTGAACCAAAGCCTCAACAAGTGCCCCCGCACAGGGATGGCTAACAACCACTGGCTCAACAGTACGAACGCCTAGAGCACTGCTCTTTGGTGGTCATTTGCACTAAAGGTGCACGCACGTATGAAGTGTTCGCGCATGCACCGTGGAGAATTACGCGTCTATGTCTACTTCAGCTTGATGCGTAAAATACTCCACCAGAATAAGCTTCGATGTTTAGCTGTAAATTTGCGAAAAAGGAAGAGTCTGCATTTGTCACTGTTGATCCCTCGTGGTGTTGACGTGTAAACTGCTAGCGATACATAAAGACCCAGAATCGGAGAAGAATGCTTTCGGGGTTCGCTGACACTTTGCAGAACGGCTTTACTTTGCAACATTGCACTAATGAATCCTTATCACGCAGAAGTGCTTTTTCGGCTCCGACATGACAATGAAGGCCTGCGTACGCAGAACCGCCTCGGCTTGTTTTTACTTCTTGATGAACTTGCTGAAGTGTGAACAACTGTATTTGCATGGTTCCATGCGCTGCATAAACAGCCCGTCGATGCTCGTCATCTATGATGACACTTAAGGACGCCACGACTGTTCTATTAATAACCTACGGGTGGAGTGTGTCATTCTGCGTAGCGAGTGCCGCGGCACTCTGCAAGGAGTCCGTGCTTCGTCACGTAGAGCAGTGCTTGCGACGAGGGCGGTGATGCGCAAGATATCATCACCGGGCGGTATCAAGCGTAATTCCCCATGACAGTGCTCCTTCGCTTCCTCAAGGCCCCACCCTCCGCTCGTCCCTCCCTAACGAAGCCGAAGCGTCGAAGCCGTCCGCTTTTGTCTTTACACTTCGCATTATCACAATCCGGGAGCGGCACCATTAGAGGTCGGCTCATCCCACTCACAGCGTATCATTTCGCCGCCTAATGAGTTCCTATTTCCACCTAATGTCCTTCATGCTCTCCAACGTCCTTTTACGCTACCTTCTGTTCGCAGTAGTGGTCTGTCGTGCACTACCTTTGAGTCCGTCTGAGCCGAAGCTTCTTGCTATTCTTGAGAGGTAAGTACACGTTCGAAATTTCCGCCTGCCAGGCTACATTCGAGCAATTCGCTGAATCCCCAATTGTAGACGTGCTAACGTTCTCTAAGACCGTTGGAGTACAAACTTCTGTATAAGCCTACTGGGGGTTCGAAGTGCATTTTAAGGGTACAGGGCATTATTGGGTACAGGGTGGGGTCTTGAATCCTCCGAAATATCTAGGAGCGCTTATTGGTACACTCATATTGTTAAAGTATGCAGGATGGACATACAAATTTTCTTAATTCTTGCCAACACGGTGCTTTACTCGAATGTCATGGACATTTGTTAGGCACGCATATCCCTATTGTCGGCATTAAGTGCTTTAAGATTGAAACTTTCGAACATCTCTGCTGAACACATTGTTTTCCTCTCCCTCAAGTGCATGCAGAGTCACCGTGGCAAGCTTTTCGATGTTTTTCCGAGAATGTGAGACGATAACGCTAAACGGAGTTAGCATAAGAACGAATATTTGGTGCTCACCCTAACTTTTTTGCCAAAAGCAAGCCGCATATCGTACCCTCACTCGGCAGTGGTCCCCACGCTCCCCTTCAAAGGACTTTTTGCGGACCGCAAAAATTAAGCTGAGAAGATTCTTAGGACCCGCTTCATGGACCCTTTCAGCATGACGACAAGTCCGGAATATGACGAATACGCCGAGCCTGCCGTCTACCAGCCGTCCTACAGTGCCGCAGCGGAACTCACTTCTCGTGTCCGACGTTCTCTGGCCAGCGGGCGATGGGGCCTTCGTCCCGGCAAGCGGTCCTTCCTTCCCTCACCGACTTTGCAAGAAGAACAGGGACCAGTGCCGGACAGCGTCGGCGTCAGGTTGAAGCGATCTGAAGGTTCAGACCAAAAGATGTACCTGCTTCTCTTGCGATAAATGCTCTTGCTCACAGCCGATACCGTCCTTGTAAGTGATATTCACAATGCGCTCTTGAGAGTAAACTTTACACCCACTACATTCAAAGTTCTTGCTGGCCTGTTGTGCACGTTCTAATGACTGTGCTCCGAAGTTTATTTTGCTAGTCACTCAAGACGGCTACGAGTCTTGCTCACTTTGTTGGTGCATATGAGTATGAATCATCGCTATGACGCAGTGACTTGGTTCGCCAGCTCTTCGTCTAACCGTCAGGGACGCTATTCTGCAAAGGCATACTTTCCCAAGTGCTAAGGACAAATAGAGTGCATGTGTGATTTATCCATAATATCGCTAGTAGTGGCTAGACGAGAGTGAAATTTGACAACAAAGTACTTTTAAAATGGTCATGCTAAGGACAGCGCAGACGAGAAAGTACTTATCATGATATTATGGCAGCCTCGTCGGAACCAGCTTGCAAGCATGCGCGTAAGCGATTGGCTAGCATCTCGATCTCCTGCAAATTTTTCATATGTTCGTAGGCAATGCAGTTCAAAGACATGCAACAAATGTGAAAGGGCTAACCATGAACTGTGCGGATTCACCATTAGCTGGCGGTATGCTGACGCCTTCCATCCACTTGTTAGCCTCTGCAACGCGGCCACGACGGTATTCGAATATGGCAAAGTTCAAGCGAATGATGAAGTTGTGCGGGTCGAGTTCCACGCCGCGGGAATAGGCCTTGCGAGCGTTGTCATGATCATCCAAGTCCGAGAGAATAACTAAAAAGGATATACATCATCCTCTTCTAGCAAGAGCATTGTAAACAGAGAAAAACGAGGATACCTACTTGCAAGTGTCATCAAGATGATCGAATTTCGGGGGTTGATGTTCAGTGCAGCAGTCATGAAGTGGTATGCTGAAGCGAACTGCAGCATCGCCTGCATAATAGTTAAAAAGTTATTTCTATTCTAGTCTTCTCAAATTTCTCTGCCTCTGGTCAGCAGGCCACCGACCTGGTAGCAGATGCCGAGGTTGTAGAGGATCTTCCAATCCAGCGGACACAGGTAGTTCGCTTTGCGCAGGCAGCTTATGGCCGCGACGAGCTTCCCCTTTCCCAAGAAGCACATTCCAATGTTGTTCCACAGCGACCCGTTGTAGTCGCATTTGTCGGCGGCGACTCTGTAACAGAATTGCTGGCTTTCGACGGCATGCTGGACAGTAGTGGAGAGTGCCAAACGACCTGTATTTGCTGAGCGCAACGTCGTAGTCTCCATGGTTCTGCAGGACCGTCGATGCCGCTAGGATAGCTGGGACGTAGGCTGGATCGAAGGTCAGTGCCTTGCCGAGGCAAGCGAACGCTTTGTCTTCGCTGTTTGTTTTTAGGTATAGCAGCCCGAGGTTTGTGATAACGTGAACGTTTTCTGGTTCAATCTAAGAAACATTCCTCGTTCTGGCGATGATGTTCTTAGTGGTCTGCCGGGCTTCTCTGTAATACCTCGAGTGCTCGTCGGTAAGCCTCGGCGGCCGAAACCATGTCGTTTCGCTGCACGCTTATTTTCGCAACAAACGTTAGAATCTCGACGCTGCGTCCCATTTTAGGGCATGCGATGAGCGTCTCTTGAGCCTAAGGAGACGGAAATTAATTAGTTTCCAGTGAAAAAGCTAAGACGCTTACTTTATCCAATGCGCCCGACGTACCATTCGTATCCAAATGATAATGGGCTAAGGACTGCCAGAAGAAGGAGCGCTGAAAGCATCGAGATGACTCCTTTGTCAGGATTATGCAAATCGTAAGTAGCTAGTGGGTGTCGTATGTATTGCTGCAGAAGCAAAGCGCACCCAGTTATTTGGGTCGAGTTCTGCTGCACGCTGAAAGTAGTCTAGGGATTTGCGATGTTCACCCAGCAGGAAATAACCGCGGCCAAGTTCGTACAGGACTCTAAGTAGAGTAAATATGATGCCGCAGCAGGTCGATCTCGTGGCAAACCTGGAAGATTTCGGACTGCTGCTATGCGCACGGTTGAGCCAAACAAGCGAGTCACGAAGTTGCCCTTCTTCGCGCGCGATTTGCGCACGTATGAGCATCGCATGTTCGCAGAGTCGCTCGTCTTCCTTCGCGACGATGTCCTGAAGCATACAAGATGTTGGATTAGGGCTCAGACAGGAACTTTCATGCACACCTACCTCGATCAGACTCTTGCATTCACGAAACTTCTTCTCAACGTACAGCTTGTGAATGAGAATGCTCTTCTGATCCGGCGGTCGGAAATCGGATGGATCACCACTCTAAACCGATAACAATGACATCACAATTTGAAAAGAGTCTCATGCTTGGAAAACTCGTGGCAGCGACATAGGACTAACCGTGTGATATTCCACAGCTGGTCTGGATGGCCCAGGAACATCAGACGCCGACCTGTCGTCGTCGATTCTCGTTTCAGAATCGTCTACGGCGTCTTCCGAGTCACGTTCCATCTCGAATCAACTAAATGGTAGGCAAAATTAGTGGATGCTTGCCAGGTCGGTACTCACAGTTCCTTTCAAGGCGTCGCTAGGCAACTGCATGCACCTACCCACTGCCTGATGCCTTGTTTATTTAAAGCGAGAAGGCATATGAAGTGTTTTTAAGGAAAAAACATTACTGACGCAGGGGGGGAAAGTACGAGCGTTTCGCTCTACCGCAGTATTCACGGTAATAAGAGTTTCGTACAAGAATTTGTGTACTGCGTGCTTAGTTCTTTGCGCCATAAAGGTATCTGATCTAACCTTGTTGAGCTTCCCTTTTGTTTTCGCCGGGACTGTGTAGACTCAACTTCATGACCGTCTCTTGAATCTTAGGGCGAACTGCGCGCAATCGGGATTTGAAAGTGTTATTGTTTATCGCTGTCCGCTGGCAGGAATCGGCCGCGGTGGCGGACGCATTCCGACGGGCGGTCTTGCGTTCGCAATTTAGATTCCGCTGCACGCCATTAGATCCATCCTGTTCCGTTCAAACCTGACAAAGCAATCAGTCGAGGTCATCCTACGAATTCACCTTGCGACGCCTAATGCGCTACTTTTACTTCCCCTTCGAAGGGGAGCTGAGACGGAATCGACCATGCTTCCGAGCGTTTTGCGGTCAGCATTTGTGCTAGTAATGAATGTTACGAATGAGATTAATCAGCTCGGAGATAAAGTCATCTAGAAGTATTTTCCTGCGCTTGTGTCAAAGCCACGCTCGCGAGACTTCAAAAGCGTAGGCCGACGACGCTAATCGAGCAAGTGCAAGCAAAGTTGTGTTGAGGTCGTCGGGAATGCTGCGGTTGTTGTTCCAAGCTCTTCCTGCGAGTTCCTTCCGAGCACGCCTCCCTCGCCTCCCATCACGAATCGATCGGGCCCAGCTCAGGTATTCGGGTTATGTACCACTATGTGTTGTGTGTTTCTGGACACTTCTTCCGTAAACACACACAATATCCAGCCAGCCGGAATGCGCACTCGCGCACTTGTACGGTTAATTGGCAATCCAACCGAAACGTTGCGCATTCTCAGAAACGGTTTACAACCGAAATTATTACGTTTTCGGTGGTTCGAAACCTGTTTGTGTCACTGTAGTTTGATGGGCCTAGCCTGTGATAGCCTAATTCGACTACCGCAGAATCCATTCTATGTTTATTAGTAGACGCGTAGGACTCGCAAGGGATCTTCGTATCCATTTGCTAGTGCTATAGCCCCCACTTGATTGTAGCATTTTATGTTCTTGGTCACATTAGCCTCTGCAACATGGCCCACTATTGTCGGCAGCCGTTTGCTCTGCTAAAGAATGGTACAAGGAAATCGTACATCTTTGGCATCAAAAGGAAATTTGATTCATTCACGAAAGTGATTCACATTGCTGTCCGACCGGTCCCAACTAAGGGCATTCTAATTTACGAAGCTTTTGTCATCCTACGCTTGGGACGAACAGTGCTTTGTGGTCCCATGATAGTGGCGCTTTTTTTACTATGCGCATAATGATAGGTGCAGGGCCCACTGCTAAATCGCATTCCCATGCCCGGAAACAGATGTTGTTCGCACCGCTATGTTTACATTAGCATCCGCGTTCACGCACTCCATTTGGGTTATCGAATGATTGTTGGCCGCAAAACGGCACCGCGTTCGGGCCTGGGTAGCTGCGTTCCATGTGCGGGCATGCTCGGATTCTCTTAGAGACCTTCCTCATTCACTGCCGGCATTCAGCTTTCTCCGCTATTCGCATTCACAACGCGCACTGAATGGCGCTGCAGTGGAAGTCGCATCTGCGCTGGACGTCACTTAAAATTCGATTGCTATCGCATTAATACCACGTTCCTGCGAGCTCGTCATGCTGTCACTGTTGTTTCATGCGGTTTTCCAGATGCGTCAACGTTTTCGCGGAGAATAGCCTCACAAAATACCTTTAGGCAACACCAAAGACTTCGTAGCACTATGGCCGAGCGCCGGATAGACGTGACCAGAACGCCCTACTCTGTCGTGGATAACGAATTCGACAGCATGAAGGACCGCTTCGAGAATGAAATGCGCCGAGTGGAGGACGAAATGCAACGACTGAGGCGCGAGTTTGAGGGTTACAGACCAACGACTGGAGGACGTCCGGGCGCTCCCGCTCAGAACTACTCGTCATCGTCGGCTCCTTATGGTAAGTTAGTACCAAAGTGCGCAGTATTCACTTGAAAAGTCGCTGAATTCACAACGATGATAAGGCACAAAAGTTCCATGGTGCCCAGGGCATCATCAAGGCAGCTTCTGTCATAACTCACACGTCTGTGGCAGAGATAAAAGTCGGATAACGGCGGACATGAGCCATTAAATTACACCAAACGAAACGGGAATAAGACGCTGTTTACGCTGAGTGTCTACGGCTGCTGGCTGCCACCGGCATAGCCCCAGTGGGCCCAAATCCAGCGGCGTTTTACGGCACCCAAGCGGCAATATGTGTCGCTGAGTGTTTATATAACGAAAAGAACAGCCTTTCCGTTTCAGGGCGCCCAAACGGCGGCGACCTCATGGCGACCCGCCCGATTTACGACCCGTACTTGGACAACCTCAAGAGCCCGCTGATCAAGGACGAGAGTGACGGAAAGACGCTTCGACTGCGGTTAGCTGAACCATTGCGGAACGAACTCAACATGTCGCACGTTTCAGATTCGACGTCGCGCAGTACAAGCCGGAAGAAGTGACCGTGAAGACCGTCGACAATCGACTGTTGGTGCACGCCAAACACGAGGAGAAGACTCCGTCGCGTACCGTCTACCGCGAGTACAACCAGGTACGCATCAAGCGTAAAAAACATTTAGATGATTTCCCACAGTCGGTCTACCTGTCCTTGGTTTCTGCCCAATATTTTCTCATGCACTTTTAAGTTTGGCACCGAGGGCTAATAATTCGTCTCGGCTGGTTTGCAACGAGGAGGCCTGGGTAGCAGATGGCTCGTCCATAAATGGAACCCGATTGAGTTGCAATAAAAGCGTCGTGGCTCATTAAAATGGCCTCCTTTTGCCTCACCAATACCCTTAAATCAAGCGTACCAATTAGCCAAGAGCATCAGTCATAAGAGACAATTGTTTTATTGGCTTCAGTAAGTTAGAATAAATACATGAGAAAGATGAGATTCCCAAGAGGCGTACACGGGTAATAGACAGAACAACGTAGATTACATTATAAAAAAACTGTTTCAGGAGTTCATGCTACCGCGTGGAACGAACCCGGAGCTGATCAGCAGCACGCTCAGCACGGACGGAGTGCTCACCGTGGAAGCGCCACTGCCCCAGCTCGCTATCCAACAGTGAACGGCTCTTACGGATGCATAATCACCGGAAAACGTTTGGATTCCTCTCTCGAGCATGGCTAACTCTTTCTCTGCCTTATGCGCTTCTTGTTGCGAGTACTCACTCATAATTTCTTGGTAATTTCGGCCCCATACATTATTAAAAAGATTATAGCTACTCCGTCCGCTTGCTTATCCGTTAGGGGTTTGAGATAGAAAGGAACCTTTAGAACAGAAGACACAGGAGAGTGTTAAAATGGGTTAGAGTGTAATGCAGAAGGAGGTGATAACTTAGAATCTTCTAATAGCCGTCCCGAATGGGCACACATTCCCCGTCGTCGTTGGAGTCCCGGCGGTAGCGATAGCCCACCTCATACTTGGAGCGTTTCTCGCGCTGCCGCATCGTCCACAAAATGCGGCCGGTGGCGACGAGAACAATCGTCTTAAGGATGCAGTAATGTTAAAAGGCTAGTGACGCCATCATACCTCCACGATGGCGAACACGACAGAGAAGACCGCGACAACGACGAGGTGTTGCAGCAGCCAGTCGGTGAAGAGCTTGTAACATCCCTGGAACAGATCAAGATTTGAAAAGGCTAGACAACTAGAAGCCTCGTGTGGCCCACATCTCAGAAGGCGCTTTCGTACCTGCTTGAAGAAGATGTCGGAGTGCTCATCGTTCTTGCCACAGTTCGACATCAGCTCGTCATCGGTGAAGAAGCCGGGGTCGCAGCAACTGTCCGGAACGAACTTGTTGTGCCGCCATTGCGGCGAGTAGTGCCAGTCCGTGTAGCTTTCGACGCCGCAGCAATGCAGCTGAATGCCTGTGGTTAAGAAGCGTCTACTAAGGTTGATGTTACTTACGCGTCGTTGCATATGGTCCCAGGTAATGCGTAGATTTGCCTCGGGGCCGTGGTCAATCGCATGCGTACGATTGATGGTGGCGTACAGAGCGTGCTTTACGCGCACTCGTGTTTCGCTATCATAGAAGTGGCCCATCAGCCCAGTGACGATTTGGACGACTAGTAGGAGGCAGACGAAGAAGAAGTACTGAACGACTATACGTTAGCGTCAGCGGCATTCAAAAACATCTTACCGCTATGAGGACGAACTTCGAGTTAGTCCACGATCCCATGCAACCGATGAAGGCCACGATAATCGCCATCCCACCGGCACTGACGCAGAGACCCGCTGCGGACATTGCCGAATAGCTCGCGGGCGCCAGTGCGGCGTACGAATCTTTTTCCAAGTAGAGCCATATCCCGACGGCGACGGATCCCCAGCCGAGTATCTAAGACTTCTGATGAGCAGCTAGCCCTTAGTGGTGCTTACCCAGAATATCACATTGCCGACGTAGAAGACGGCTCGATGAGTTTGGCAGTTTACAGGCGAGCGCATGACTGTGCTTTAAGAGTGGAGAAATCCTGCCATTCCTCGGCTAAGCCGTGGAGAACAGCTTAAACAGAATATTCTCTCTTTGTAAGAGCACTTGGCGTTCCGTTTTTCTTTACGAGTTATCTCTCGAGACATGCATGTAGAGCATTCTCCAAGGTCGATTTTTGTGAAGACTGAAAGCTGTTTATTTTTATCACTTTTTGCATTTTGGCAGGCCATCGCATTCGTTATACGCCATTTTATCACATTATTTACTGATATTTTCAGACGAATGTTTGCACTCGCGGATATCAATCACCTGCTTTGCCTGTTTTGTACACACATACATGACTTTTTCTAGCAAAGATGAGCCTTCCTAAGCCGCCGGAGCACTGCCTCCGCCAAATGCTGCACTGGCGCGCGAAGCGCTTTATCTGGAGTGCGCTCGCCTTCAGCGCCGGTGCCACGACGATGTTTTACTTCGGCTACGTGCACCCGCGTCATCTCGCTTACGAGGAGTTTTTCAAGTGAGTTTCGAAGAAGCTCGCAATCGACGGACGCAAACGCGAACCCGAAAGCGGACGAAAACTAACTTATGCAGCCAAGACTGGTAAATACCGTTGGTGCTGACGGACAGCAACGGCGTCGCCTTTACTCTTGTGGTGCCGCATGAAAGGAGCGAACCTAATCTAATTTCTAGCGAGCTTGAGCTTCCTAGGTAAAAGCAAGGGAGCATAAGTTAAAGCTTCATATTAGTAAGGTTTTTCCCCATGTACGGTTTAAGCAAAGTTACTGTTCGAACCGTCCTTAGTTTTCAAATTAGACTGTCAATGAGTCTCGTCCTCCACGCGTTTAATAACGCCGATTTCCAGGAACTACGACCCGTACATCCGTGCCCGCGAGATCTGCGAGTACCGGCCGTGGATGGCGCGCGACGATCGTCGCTACCTGCACTCGTGCCCGTCGGAGCTCGTGAAGCGCTGGGAGGAGAAGGGCTGGAAGGTGGCCAACCTCGACGGCTCCGTCCCGTCGGACACTTCGGAGGAGGCCACTCCGGAATCTGAGGTCGCCTCGGAGTAATCGCTGCCCGAAGCGAATAGGTCGATGTCGTCTGCATGCCATGGACGCACATCCGTTCTTCCCGTTTCTGTCTTTGTCTGATGTGGCAATGTAAGAATAAAAAAGTATTGTGGAACTGTAGATGCAGCATAACGTCGTCTGCAAGACTGCTCTCAGAAGCAAGTGGACCCATCAAACCAAAGTGCTCGCAAGTGGTTAGTCGAAGCGGGTTTCCAGTGCCTGGAATCAGCATTCGCTCAGTATTTACACGTCATAAATAGGCTTCTTTCTTTTGTTCCATGGCCCTCTTCATAGATGAAACCCGTTGCTAGAAACATTTTACGTGTAGACAATGACGTTGAATTCAACGCCGTGCATGCCTCGGCATTAAAACTTGCTTAAGGTCTATAGCAGTAGTTTTTGCTGTGAAGTGCTACGGGCGTTTGCTAGCACTCTAGACTTTCGCTACAACAGAACATGCTTATAGTTAACACCGTCAAAGGTTTTGTCAAATGAAGCCCGCTCCAAACATTGATCAGCTTAAAGCCTCATTTTCAAAACTAATCAAGAAGAGCATTGTTGGCAACGAGGTGTGGTAAGGATAGGATTTATCGCTGCTAAGTACACGTTGTGGTATTCGAACCTCAGATAAGCCTGCATTGTAATGCCTAGACCTGCTTAAGCGTTAGTAGAACAAATACATCGGAATCGCGCCACGTCAGTTTCGGCGGATCATCGTTGAAGTAATTTCGTGTTGTGAGGACTGGTGAAGCGTCGTAGGTGCAAATGCGAACGAGCCGATATGGCGTGGCGTTGTTGGCTGCGAAAGGAAGGCCGGGTTGCTCCTGTCGGACCTCAAGTAGCCCGATTCTATCGCTTCGTGGGTGGTTGGTTGCATCGACGAGACGCTATCCAAGCTTCCGTACGTGTTGCAAGCGTACGCACCGGTTGGCTGAGGGGCTGAAACGTAGCCATGAAGAAGGAATAGCCTCCCAAGCGTACCTGGCGGTGGAGGCATGCCGTGAGAGAACGATGGAGCGCAGCGCTCAGGGTACAGCGGCTCGCCGTTCATCGACCTGGGCAGCTCGGAGAACTCTGAGAGGATCTGTCGAGTGCTGATCAGCGTCAGCTTGGTGGGCTTCTTCTCGACCGTGTCCACTCCAAAGCATTCGTTCTTGAACACGGTCGACTCTCTGCCGTTCGGTGACATCGGTCGACGACTGCTCGGAGGAACCTACATGGAAATTGTTAACTAATGGACGTAAGTAGGTTTCATACCGGTGCGACTGGCCTCAGCTTTCCCGCCTCAGCTGTCGGAGGCGCAGCCCTCGTTCTGTACGTCCCATATGGGTCTTCGTTGTACGCCTGGCCGATATACGGGTTTAGCTGCGGAACACCGGAAGGCAGCAACTGCGATTCAGGGCGCATGCGGTGAGTGCGACAGTGCTGAATTAAGAATTGGCTAATCGATGCTTTTGAGACCATATCAATAAAAAGCTTAGGTATGCACAAATTACCTTAAGCTTCTTCAAAGCGAGGCAGATTCGCTTCATGTGTCCGAGCTTCTTTACACCGATATCCTCCAGGTCTTCCCATGTGATTCGTTCGAGCTCTCGCATCGTCACGTTGCCTTCTCGTTCGAACAGCTCCACGTATTGTTTCAGGCCGATAGCGCTCAACCATTCCCTGAAAGAGGAGATGTAAAAGCGCTGGGAAAGCATTGTACCTTATCCCGCTCTCAGGCGCTACGAAAGACGGCCAGCACTGATCGCTGAGGTTCCACTGTTGGATGTCATGAATGAGCCGTTTTCGGTCGTCAGGACGTACAATCCCCAGTGCGTTGAGATCTTCTGGCGTTATCTTCGAGATAGAGACGAGGTCATAACCTTGACTGATGAATAGCGCGAGGTATTCGGAAAGACCCAGTCGTTCTAGCCATTCGGCAAGTATTTCGGGTTCCTGGAGGAAAATAGCGTTGTTTGGGTCCCAGCTCGATGCGTGCGTACCGGGATTCCACGAGACACCATTTCGGCAATGTTTACTCGGCCGCATGGACGTCGAGCAGCCGGTTGCTTCGGCCTCGTCAGCGTCCCGTAAACTTCGTTTTGAGCGTCGGTCGGTCCTCGTCCGCTGCCAGAACTACCGGTGGACACCCTTGACGTAGGGCTGTCCATCGCGAAAGAGGAGCTGGTAGAAGGGACGGAGTTGTTCGGACATCCCGACGACGTGCAACTGCTGGAGCTGTTCGAGTTCGCCAGGTGACCAGTGGTCTAAACGGAAAGGTCAATGCACTAAGGACGTTAGAAGCCTACCTTTGAGCTTTCGAACCCGGAGCTTTGGCTACACGTAGATCCAGTCGAAGCGCGACTTCCTGCCGTATCGGAATGCGGAAAGGTCGACATTATGGGAAACTCAAGCGGCGTTGGAATGCCTGAAACAAACACCTAAGCTTGGCGAGAATAGACACGCAAGCGGCCAAGGTTTAAAGTAGAGGGATGGGTAGCCTACGGAGGATGGAGTGTAATCAAGTGTACGGAAACGAAAAAGGAATTGCACGAGACAATGGTCAGTACCTAACCATCGCTAAGCCCATAATGATCGAGTCGAACTCAGTGGGAGGCAGATAAATCTACGGCGAAAGTAATTAAACCCAGGACAAACATGTGCACGCGGACGGCCACTGGATATAAAAACCGGACATTAACCTCTGCAGAGCACGTCGGCATTTCTTTGAACTCAGGCACTCTCAGATTAGGACCGCATAGTGGCACGAACGGTTTATAAACGGAACAAAAAAGTCGACGCTTAACGCACATACCTGCGTGAACTACGCCCACGACATCAATGTAACTGCTACGCGACGACGGCGCTGAGGATATGGAATGTGCGTAAGGCGGAGGATAGCCCAAACTCGGTGGGCCCTTTCGATGTCCCGACGAAGACGCTCCGCTACCGGAACCTGGGCCGGAAGCCGGCGGTTTTCCGCTTCCTTTTGACTTGCTGCTCGCGGAATCGTCGTAATTCTGGGACTGCGACGACGACGCGCTAATCGAGGGCGCGATATCGGTCCACGATGAAGACGCTGACGGCTCACGTTGTTGACCGGCGGCACCGGAGGCGGTTAGGTCCGGAACAATGGGAGTCTCGACTTTCTTCAATTCCGCCGCTGAGCGCCGCTGTTTTTGACGCGAGATAAGAGGCACTCGACGCGGGATAGTGCCTGCGGCGCCATGCTGGGTGCCGCCCGACGGCAACGAGGACGTCGCAGACGACGACATCGATGCTAAATAAGAGACGACTCCACACTCGACTATGACTACCCGACTACTCCACACAGAAGGTGAGGAAAAACGGTCGACCGACACAGTCATACCGAGGTGACAAGGTTGCTAGTGGAGATAAAATCTACCGACGATGCGTAACGTACCTAGCGGGTGGTTGGCGTCCAAGTCGAGCACGCTGAGCGGTAGGTAGCCACAAGCGGATTTGCCGGTAAACTCCTCGAACACAACGACCTTCCAGAGCGCTTGTTGCTTGATCAGTTTGCGCTCGATAACCTGAAAACACAAGGTATTTGCAGCGTAGTTAGGTAGCGTAAATGTCTAATGTCGTCGGTCGGCAACACTCGCGAACAAAGGGATTCGGTTAATTAAAGAAGTCGAGTGGTAAATCCCGATGCAAAGGCGTGAAGCGAGCCGCCACAGCGGGCTATTTCAGTCAGTTCGCCTTAACTTATCAAAATAAGTCATGCGTGAAAAGGCGCGCAATGTTGCTGGCGCGATGGGAAGGCGCAAAAAGGCCGTTGCGCATAGAGGCGCGCAAATGTCGCGGCAGCACGAAAAGGATACGCGCCGCGTACAGAGGAGGCCGTTTGGGGCTATTGCTGCTCGAGGACACCTGCCGGCGAACTTATCGACGGTGACACGGAGAAATCCAAACGATTCGACCAATCTATGCGTGCTGAAACTGCGAAAATGTTTGGAATTCGGTCAGAAGAAAAGCAGAAATATTCAACCACAAAACGAGTTAGAATATCTTATTCCTTCAGATGACCTCAGAGTACCCACGACCACTGTGCACAAAAAGTCGGCAACACATAGTGAGAGGGGTGCATTAGGCGGATGAATCACTCTAGCAGACGGACTCTTTCTCCCGCGTCGCGTAGTTGCGTTGAAGCGCGCACGTGAAAGGGAACGGAAGTCCGTTTTGTGTTCTTAGCCGCTTCGCACCAAAGCCATCCTTCACCGGCAGCAACACAGCAAACATCCTTAATGGCGTGAACGCCGCGGCTTAGCCGTTGCCAATGGATTCCACAACAACGGAATGGCCGGCGAACACTTACACGATTTCAATAATGGAAAAGGGTTTCGAAGATATTACGGCTAAATCCCTCGAGGGACGTAAAGAAATACCGGGCGGCGTAAAGACCGGCAGGCAGGATGACGATAAGCTGCTAGGGAAAGAGCGCGAGACTCTACCCCGCTTAGTGGTTCAAAAACACAGAAAAAAGTTCGGGTAATTGCGTGTTCCGCGCATATTGTATTCAGCGTAAGAGTACGAAAAATTATGATGCGCGTGCGCTACGCGAATTCGATGATGATGGCGGCGCCGGTGTGTGTGCGGACGACACGCAACGGAAGCTCCCCAACGACCCATCAAGCATTCATTCATCCATATTTTCGCCGGGTCCTCAAAATGTCAGCATACTCACGCGTGCGAAGTTCGTTCGCGCGGTTATTGGCGGTGCCCTTCCCGCGGACCGCGAGCCATAAGCGCTTTTCCGCTTGCGGCAAAAAAAAACTTTCCCGAAACCGAGTGAAATGCCGAAACGAGAGTGGACTCCTCGAGGAGCAAACGAGCCGCTTCGAACGGCGGCCAAGAAACGCGGGGATAAATGGACGGCTAAAAGCGGCATGCACACGGCTAATTATGTCGCGAATTGCAGAGAGAAAGTTCTCACGACAAATAGCCGCGACCATTAAGGCGCGCCTCACATTAAGCGGCATCTCATATGCGCCGTGTAGGGGACGCCTATCCAATTCGGCCGTGCATCGGGGAATCGCACATGGGACAGTGCCGCACAGTGCCGTGTCTTATCAGCGGATATTATTGCCCAAGTGGATGGTCGACCTGCAAGAGAGGGCCTCTGTGCGGGAGCAGATGTTCGGAACACGCAAGACAAGGGAGCAATTAGTTGTGACACAGAATCTCCTGCATGAAACAATAGAAATTTGCTTACCCAAACTTGTTGGCCGGCCGTCACTGAGATGCCACCATTCTCGGGATCGCGTTGGCCTTCGAACTCGCGGACAGCTTTGGCAATCGTCCGTTGCGGATAATCTGAAGCGCTGATAAATTTGCATATGAAGGGCATCGTTAAAGCCTCGAAACGGTGGCCGCTTAAAAGCCCCGCTGAAATGGGTAACATCTGCGACGCGGCAGTGAGTTTTGCGGCATATTTGCGCCGAAAAATGCAACGCGGGGAACCACACAAGCAGATATGTGCCATTTGGTGGAGGGCCTATCCCCGGGTCCTCCTGTCGTCGCCCGCCGTTTGGGACGGGTTTTGGTGGGAGGTCTGCGATGCGGGTGAGTGGAAGAGGCGCAGATGAGAATGAGTCGGTGGCGCACCGGGCGCCGACGGCAGACGACCTATTCGGCGGTCTACGGCGCATTGGCCCGTCGGCCCCGCCGGTCTCGGCGTTCGTTCCGCTCACTCGTCATCGGCTGGTCATTCACCGATTTGACCTTGGCTCAGAGTGGTGGGAGAGACGTGCAAGGGTCGAACGAAGTGACCCGCGTCACGGTGACAGACCCAGGAGTGACAGCAACAGCCGTGTTCATAAGGCGGTCGCGGACGGTGAGATAGCAGCGCATGCGATAAATTTCGATGGTGATGATCTGTTCAATCAAACTTTGATTGCCAACTTCGATATGTACGAAAGTGCACCTTTCGACAGAGGGCAGTTGGTTCAATCTCTTCTGATGCGCTTTGCTGTCAACAAAAGGAATGCGGCAGAAGCACTATTCGTTCATTAGAGCAATCTGCTGATGCCAAGGGCATCTAATTTGCCTAATGACAGCGAGTCGCGTTTGACTGACAAATTAAGTGCATTCCCATGATGAAGCTTAAAATGAGCCTCATGCTGAGGGGCTGGGGATATTAGCATAATTTCAATGCTACAACGACAAACAGAAGGCTAAAGAAGAATAGAATGCGCATGGCATCAGCATCAACACACAGAAAGGCTCCTCTGAAAATCAAAACTTTAGGTTGCGCAAAAGGCTTGCTCTTTTAGGACGTCTGGTAATTCCATAGCGCAGAGAAGATCATGACGCGCCGGACACCCGCTGCGGATACGCGTGCGCTGAGGAATCCGTCTTGAGCACACACATCGTGCTGGGATGCATTTCCCTGGCGTGCACGGAAAAGCGCAAACAGGCGCGAGAAACAAGCACGCCTTGGGTAAACAATAACCAACTTTCGCTCGCTTTGGCAAACGCGTCGATCTGGGAAGAGACGTTATTTTGCATGGGAGACCAAAGGCGATGCATCGAGCGCAGGTGGCTCTCGAATTTCACTTGTGTGCCAGCGTAGCGTGCCGAAGTCAAGTATACGAATTGGAAGAACGGTCGCTCCTTGCGGCCCTAATCAGCCAGCTAAATCAGAACGGATTTCTAATTAGCGCAAGCTATTGGCCTTTGTGCCGACCGCGCGCTCCTTATGCATGCAACAAGCGGCACAACGAAAACGATACCGCGGATGAGCCAGCGGGGCATGCTAATTTGCGAGTGACGGCGGCGGTGGGCGCTTTCTCGCTTTACTGTTTACAGGAAGGTGCAGCCGGCAGCTGACGGTAGGGAGCAGGAAGGCGATAAATAGACGGAGAGCACCGGTCAACATTGACCTTGTGCGGTCCGCCGACGAGAGTGAACCACGTCTGGAAGGCCAGAGTGCATTAAGGCACAATACCGATCATATTTACCGACGCCACCGGGTGACACTTGCGTGAGCGAGTTCGACATGCAAGCGCTATCGCTTTGTATGACGAAAGCAGGAACAGGGACCGGTCACTTAGCCCACGAGAAAAGGTCACACAGGTTTTTAACTTGGGTCGGAGGGAGGTCTCATTCGGAGACTTGATGGGAAATGTACCTCGAAGCAGCGGCAGAAGGCGTCGTCCTTTCACCTCGTCCTGTGCGGCGATTTTGCTTGCTAGCAAAATAGCACTCACTCCGAAGCAGTCCGTTAAGAAAGCATCGATTCCGCGCTAGAATGGTGTCCTACACTGCGAATATTGGACGTTCCAATCCACTTTACTGGTAACGGACTTACATGTAGGAGAAGGCGAACGACTTGGATGCGGTCGTTCCTGATCGCTTCGTGAAGGGCTGTTCCCAGGCTTGTTGTCTCGTTCAAAGGGAAGCCGTTCGTTATGAGAAAGTTACACACCTGAATGAGACCGTACGCTCACTGTACTGAGCACGATCGACTTTGTGCCCCTGTTTAGGTTTCGGACGTGAACGCTGCTGCTGCTTTACTGCTATGTTAAGTGCCCATTACGTACTTCGGCGTGACCCTTGCGGGCCGCTAGGTGCAGCGCGGATGAAGATTTGTTGTGGAATCCGGAAGTGTGCATCGCGTGTATAGCTTTGTCAAGAATCCCCTTACGGCGTAAATACTCCGCCACCTAAAAGTTTGCGGCAATTACGGGATAATCGCACTGGGTGTCCATTCCACCCGCACCGCCCCAACTGCTTACCTGCAAGTGTCCATGCTCGCAGGCCACGTCGAAGGGTGTTTTGCCGAACTTGTCCATAATCGTCCATTCCGCCCCCCTTTGCCATAACAACGATATTTGCGCAAGCACGCCGTACTCGGCAGCGATGTGAGCTGGTGAGACTTCCGCGAAGTCCATGGCGTCGACCAGCGAGCCGTTTCTGATCAGAAACTCGGACACGTCGGCTTTCTGGAGAGTGACGGCATAGTGCAGAGCGGTGCGACCTAAAGCAGCTCGTCCATTACGTGGATATCAAATGTGCGATATTGAAGAGAATCAACCAATTCTTGCTACAAGCCGTACCTTTGTTGTCCTCAGTGTCAACGGCGAATGTGTGGGACTCTATAAGCCGTTTGACCGTGGACAAGTCACCGGCCTTTGCTGCAGCGTGTAAAGGGTACCGACTGAAAGAATCACTTTGCAAGCAAGTAAACGTCTGTGGAAGTGCTCCTAGAACCTAGAACTTACCTCTGTTCGAACCGCATTGTAGGTTCAGGTTTCGACTCATTCGCATTTAAGAGGTCTAAAAGCGCAACATAAATTCCTTCAACATTGAGGAATTTGTGGGCTCTGTTAGTGAACTAAATCATAGGCAGTAGGTAATTCCTGAACTCACCGGATATGCTGGACGATAGCCGCCTGAGTGCACCACGCATGCCTACAGAACGAATCCGTAAATGGCGCTTAACGCGGCTTCTCTATTGTTTGCCAACCGCAATAAGCGCAACGGAATGCGTACGACGGCCGGTTTGGAACAGTGATGTCGCGAGCCGACTAAAAACTTCGTTCTATCGCTGTCCTTTTGCGCTAACGCCGACTGTGGGGTGACACCAGCAATGACTGATTGTGATATCTACCGACATGACGCCCGCGGGGTAATTGAGAAACACAGTCAAAGGAAATCCAAAAGAAGCGACTGGGAACCGACGGGGCCGGAAGTAAGGTACGGGTAAGAGATGGATATATGTATGATGGGACTGTAGGGAACAGTAAAAAAACAGAAAAGAACCTCCTGTATTTTACTTGCGGGTCCGTTAGACAGGGCGGTTTTCCCTGTGGGGTCCGTTCGACAGAGAGGAAGGGCCGTAAGAGTACAGCTTAGCACTTTTGTGCACTAAATCATAGCTACCAGACTCATCCCAACTACAGCAGGCGTTTGAAACACCTCGACGACCGGCCATTCAGCAAAACGACATTTTGGAGGGTGCAATCCTTCAGGACGATAGCAAGGATACTTGACGCAAAGTCACGCTCTTATGCATAAAAGGCTCCCATTTAGCGCGCGGGCGCTTCCGACGGAATGCGAAAGTAACGCAGGCAACAACGTCTCGATGAAAGTGACCTCGTTAGATCAGCTGCAGAGCCAAATGACTTTAATCAAGCAAATAGGTGGTTTTTGCGATCGACGACCCTGACTAGGAATCGCCAACCAAAGCAGTCGCACGGGGCAAGTCATGTGAAAGAACACACTAATATGGGCTTCTAGTTCTCGTGCTTCTTTTGTAAGGCTCATTGGGCTTCAATACAAGTCTTTTTTTTATTTTTGAGCATGCGATAAACCAATACGCAGCAACGTACAATACGAGAGATTTTGGTTAAGACAAATAGGATCGGCTTCAATGAGATCGAACACCCGGCAGAACGCACTCGCGGCAATGCAAAGCAAGGCACAGAACGAAAGGGAGGACGGTTCTATGTGGGCAGCTTGTTCTCTCGCAGCATCCGTTCGGCAATCTAAACTTTGCAGTAATCACGCTGTGAAAACAAACGCAATTATAAAATTGCCGTAAATAACGTATGAGTTATTCGTACTACAAGAAGGTACCTTTTTGCGCATCATTTCTTCTTTGCGACGAAGCATTCTTTCCCTGAGATCGTCCTCGTCGAGGTCCTTCTGCTCCACGTAGCTTGCAGCTATTTCGTGGACCGTGACCTGTGACGTTTGTTCGGCTTTCAGCTTCTTCTAAAGTTTGTCATTTGTAACGGACCGCTGTACCACCAACTTAATTGAGGCGTCGTGCCTACTCACCGCAGCATATCGCAGCAGACGGCGTGCCTTTTCCTTTCGTTCCCGTATCGCTTCCTTCTCCTTGTGCTTGGCCTTCTTCTTAAGCTGCTTGCGCAGCTTGAGTTCGATCTTCTCTTGCTCAGCCTAAAAACCATTATCCTCTGCTTTGAGACAAGGTTCACGCTAACCTTTTGACGACGCTTCTCCGCTCGCATCAGCTGCTTTATCATCTCCTGGTCCTTGCGCGCTTGCTCTTCTCGCTCCTCCTCTTCCTTACTCTTCTCGTCCTCCACCTCCTTCTGCCTTAGCCGCTCGCGGAGCTCATGCTCGAGCAGGGTGCGCTTAACTTTTCGCTGCGCAATCTTGGTTTTGCTAAGCTGCTTTGTACGGTCGTAGTCTTGTTTCAGCTTAAGAATACGGAAAATAACCATGTGGACAGGATGTACTTCCAGGTGTACTAAGCTTTGGTTAGTTTATGTATCAATTGATAAATCAATCAGACGTACCAAATATGTGTTAGCTAACTCGCTGGCAACCCGACATTTCCTCCCCCAGGACAGGTCCTCCCTAGGACAGTTCCTCACCCAAGACAATTCTTCCCCAATGAACGTTTGATGCACCCAATATTGTTCACTCTTAGTCTAGTCTCGCGCTCCTGAGCCTAAGCCTGACCTAACATGAACAGCCTGAGCCTAAGCGTGTTGGCGCGAAGCGCGCCGCGCATAGGCAGGGTGCTGGCGCGAAGCCCGCCGCGTATGGCATGGGTCGTTGTATTAGTGCTTTTTGCCTTCTGTATTGGGCCGGTATTGGGTGCAAAAAACGGGTTTTCAAATTTCTATGGGGGAGGAACTCCTGGGGGAGGAAACGTCCTGGGGGATGAACTGTCCTGTGGAGGAACTGTCCTGGTGGAGGAACTGTCGCGCACCGAACTCATTCCGAAATCAAATATTGCCGGAGAGTTTTTGATTCCGAAATCAAATATTGCCGGAGAGTTTTTGATTCCGAAATCAAATATTGCCGGAGAGTTTTTGATTCCGAAATCAAATATTGCCGGAGAGTTTTTGATTCCGAAATCAAATATTGCCGGGGAGTTTTCGATTCCGAAATCAAATATTGCCGGGGATTCCTAGGTTATGTTTAATGATGTGTGACTGATAATTCAGCTGGCTGCTTCGAGTGTTATTTAACATATTTTGCAATGATTCAGGAAAAAATTCGAATCCCACCCATCGGTCATGACATTTACCTCCGACAATCAGTAATTCTACAACATATCTGTAAGTACGGTCAAATCAGGCAGGATCGGATATGACCGCTTGCACGACATGCCTTAATGAAAACAATAACAAGCTTTTATAAGCCCAACAATGTGTTGTTTTTTTGCTACAAAGATTTCCCCTGCTCCAAGGACAACTGCGTATTATGAATTTCACTAAGCGGGCAGCGGTTGCGAGTACATTACGACGTCAGTGTGGACCGGCGATGGCACGTAAGAGCTCAGTTCATTGGAGTGGTCATCGGTGGGTTAGCGCGCAAATGGCTGGCACAACATCTAACTATGGACAAAGGAGCGCGAATTTCGGACGGAGCCTATGGTTTTCTATTGTCTAGGCGCCATGCGCTTTACTTTGTTTTCTCTGTACCACCCCCAATTTTCTTCAAATCAATCCTCCTGAATTTACATTCACGTTGTCACCGCGGCGCTCCCGCCATTGTGCGTGCGGCCAGCTTTTGTCCCATCCGACGGGTGACCTTGTCTGCTGGTTGCGTAACACGTCACTTTGGCGGGTAACGGCGCAGAAGGTCAAACCGGGTCATTGCGCCAAAGTACGTCTTGAGGAGAAATAAGTACCGTATACCGAGTTTGGAAGATTGCTGCACGCTAAGCAGCTGTGCCGTATTCTTTTTTCGCCAACCAGAACATCGAAACCCCTCGCGGAAATTTGGTCCTCGGAATGGGTAGTGCTATTGATAAATTTAGTCTTGTTGCTTTAATGTCAGTTAATGCGTTCTGTCTGCCTTACGCAGCGCACTTCATATCGTGCTGCATTGTTCCATGCGTACTTTAGTACTCACGCAGTGAACTTTAGAGATTGTGCTGAACACGGTGACTACGTAGGACCATCGAATACTCCGCAGAACAGTCGAATACTGACGGTATGCCTATCAACGGCTTACTGTTGGGAAAGAAACGACCGGCGTCGCGCTCAAGTGCTGCTGCCTCCGCGTCATTCACGCTACTAGGTGACTCGAATCCACCTGTGCCATCTACTTCCAGCGTACCGCCGAATTTCCAACATCCCACCATGAACGATATCTCCGGAAGAAGGTACTAGTTAGACGAGGTCGTGCCAAAATAAACCAGAAAACCGGAGCGACACCTTTCAGACTTGCACCTGCTCAAGACACGCTCAACGACCACCCACCACCTCCGAAGTCACGACGAACCGCGCCAGGGATCATCACGATCTCGTATGACGGCGAGCAGGAGGACTCCACGCTTCCGGGCGCCAACGCTTACCGTAAGCCGTCGCGACGCACGGCCGCCACGATAAGTGCCGCCAAACGGTCTGCTGTTCCGATGGCAGCAGAACAAGCTTCCACGTCGAAGAAGGCGGCGGTTCTCGTTGACCTAACAAATCAGGCAGCTAGTTCAATGCGCACCATCGCGTAAGTTTTGCAAATGCCCATTGGGCTTCGAAATTATTCTAATTTCAGGCGCTCGAAACGTGTCGCTACAAAGCCTCCAATCGTTGGCCTATCAGACTCCGCTTCTGAACATGGGTGTAGCTCGTCAAGCGAATTCGAGCCCGATGATGAAAACATGAGTGAGAGCGACGCAGACGTCGGGAACGATGCTGACGCTGATGATCTGCATGTCGGTGCCTCTAAGTCCTATACCGGGTAATCAAAGAATGCTCCAACAGCTCTATGTCGAACGCCTTTCAGCGAGCAACTGACTTCCTGGAACGGGATGCAGATCGACTCCGCGCAAATCACAGTCTTCGACTTTCCGCCTCCATCCGTCCCGTGCCGCGGACGGATTTCAAAACTGAAGCTCTTCCACGAGCTGAGCGACGCCGAGCTTAACGAGTTCAAGATGCATGACCAGCTCAATTTCATCAAGGTTGACGTGCTGAACGACAAATGTCCTTTCTGCGGCACAGTGCCCGACAGCGCTAATCGGAATTCCGAAAAAGCTTCTGAATCCTGCGCGCACTTTTTCAAAGGGTATCCTTCCACTGTGAACAATTTTTCGCCATTTCAGCTCCTTTAGAGGACGCTTCGACTGCACGCGGCCTGGATGTAAGGAGAGTTATTACACCTTTGTGCCGCTCTTAAACCATTACGCGATCGCCCACGAACCATCACTGGGCGGTAAGTGTAGCTCTTTGACTAAACATCGAACTACCTTCAGGATGGAAGCTCAGATGTGACAAGTGCAAATACGTGGCGTCTACCGAAAAGAGGCTGAAATACCACAAGGAGTACCCGCATCCAAAAACAGGTACGAATTGCTTTCCCGACGTTGTGGATTCTGAAAATTGGTTGGGTACGCATGTAATACACCGATGCACCCTTATTAAGTCCAGCGGCCCGATCTTTGCCCCACACATCGCCTCCATAAGACCATCAAAATAAACCTACACACGTCATTCGCCCAGTTTGTTTCAGTTCCCGCGAAACCCCATAGGGCCACTTGCGAGGATAGGACCAAGCATTCTTGCCCAAATTACGCCTACAAATTAATAGACTCGGTAAATCCGATAGCAATCATAGATGAAGCTTTGGAATTGCACACAACTTGAGAGTTCAGAAGCGGAAGCTCTGAAAACGCGCAGCATCCTCCGCGGAAGTCACACGAAACGCGAAGTAACGTGGAAGCAACCGCAGTTCTGTACCACATGCGAAACGTGGTTTGCGGAATTCGACTGGAACAGTCACCAGCAAAAACATCACGCACGGGATAATCTAGCGTTCGACTGTTCAATGACAGGTTGGGATCCGGATAAAAATATTTTAAAAGATACAATTTTAGTGCAAGGTGTGCAAATATCAGGGCTCAGCGATGGCAAGTGTCCTTTCGACGGTTGCCCGGAGCCCTTCCGAGACTTCACTGGCTGGTACTTACATTGCACCATGGAGCACGACTACATCTCGAAACACGGCGGGCACGCGCCAAGAGCGCTAAGTGCCTCGGAAAAAGCGCGTATGCCTACGTTCCGCTGCACAACCTGCTTTGCATGCCTTCCGATCGGACGCGTACAACGTCATCGCGCACAATGTCCTGCTTTCGCATTCCCCGAGACAGTAGGCCCATGTAATCATAAAATGCATTGCTCAAAAATATTCTAAGGTACTTTAGTAATGATGCAGCGCGCGTCAGCTTACAACGTCGAACCGGGTGTTCTCAAGCTAGAGCACGGTCTCGCCGTACTCAAAGAACGCCAGCTTATGGGCGTCCTCAGAGAAGCCACTGACCCTTCAACAGACAGGCCTACGATCGAGAAAAGCCTCCGCGCCGTCCGTAGTGACCCGTTTCTGCACAAATGCTGCGCAATACATTCATCTTTCCAAGAGATTAAGTTTCAGCTTCGTCGAACGGAACCAAAACGCACCCGATGGTAACGCTCTCTATATAGTCGCAATGATTCGCCGTGGCATCGTTCCGTCGTTTCGCGAATTTGTGAAGGAACGGTCAAGATACGTAGGTTCCACGACTGGAGTTGCGTCCAGAATTGGCCGACACATTGAAACTTCGGTAAGTTTGGCGTTAATCATTATTTTGTATCTAGCTATGCCAAACTAATCGTTATAAATGATGCTCGAGTTTCCGTTTAGATCTCACGTTGGGCCGACATTGGACTCGAGCTCCAACAAGACGAGGACCTGATACCTCTTTCGCGTGTCCATCACCATCAACGAGCAAACGTCCGTGTCCTCGTTCAACGAACCGGATTTGAGACGTTTGGAGCAGGCCACCATCGACTCTTTGGGTAAAATTTAATTGCGGCTCTAAAAATTTGCTTCTTAGGTATGGGCTCTCTGTACAACATCGAGAGAGTGCTTTCCGTCGCGACCATGTTAGCCGACCCTACCTATCGGAATCACATCGCTCCGCGCATGAATCAATTAGTCCTCGTTCTCCTCGAGAGCACTCATACGAGGCTGACGAAGATGGGCATCGAGCCCGACAACGAATACGTCTGGAAATTGCCGATAACAAGAGCAGAGCTGAGTAAGTTCACTGACAGTAAAAAAGATTTCGAGTTTTCATGCCATTTAGACAACTTGGTCAAGCAGGCACCGCACGTCAGATCGGATGCAAACATAGACTCCGCGGATGGCTCTGTTGTCCAGGCAAGGAGTTCATACGTCACCTCGATATCAAAACCTGCCTACTTAGGCAACGGAACCAGCCATGCGAGTGGACCAAGCCTCTTCTCCCATCCCGGTGCCTCGTATCCTCAGCCCTGACCTTCACGAAGCACTACGCGATATCGTGACGAAAATGGCTTTACTGAGAAGGTAAAACAGTGCTCACCGTACAAAGCAAAGTAGTAATTCAGGAGCTTTTCAATAGGATCCGTTTTCGGAGGGCTAACGCAAGCGCCTGCCGGCACGACAAGAACCTTTCAGTGAACGAATCGCCCTTGTTAGCAGGTGGAATCGGCCATTTGGAACTCCACGATCAGCACTTAGCCACCTCTCCGGACCTCTTCGAAGGGGACTATCCTCAAGAGAGCATGCTTGACGAGTATACAGTTTAACCAAATCCACCCAAGTCGCTAAAACCAAACTTTCAGCGTACCGACCACAAGCCATGGGCCGGATTACCGCGCTCTCGAAGAACTTCGTACCTCCTGCGCCGCCGCTACCACTTCCCGTCATGCAGAGCGCTCGGAGTCGAACGAATCGTACATGCCAGCAGGTGACAACGTGACGTCTGGAACTCCGCGTCAACCCTGTCCGGATTCTTCGAGCTCCAAAGGCTCCGCGCAAGAGACGACGGCGATGAAAGGAGCATCAGGTTCCGTTCCGCCGCCGGTTCTCGGACAACTCACGTTGCGCATTCCCAGCTACTGAGGCCGAAACACCCAGTATGTCGATCTCTCCAGGACGCCAGTGGACCTCTCGCAAGACGCCCCCTCCGAGGCGTCGCACGATGAGCCTCCACAGGAACTTTCGGACGAGTCCTCTGAGTCTTCCGATGAGGAGCTTGTGCGAGAAATTCTGGACGACTCATCTGAGTCATCGCTCACAGAGCCTTCCCCCACGGACTCCGGATTCTTCGACTTTGACAAGTAAGTGATTGATGGCGTACAAGACTAACTTAACGCTTTAGCGTCCCGGGTGCGGATCCCAAGCCTGTAATCGCCAACGGAAAAGACAGCGCCGACGAGACTACACCGAAGAGCTCCGCAGAAAATGGCGCTGCCGCTTTGCCGTCGGACGACGCGGATGGGGAGGAGGCCGCCTCGGACACATATGACCAGTGCGCGCACAAGAACTGCCGCCGACCGCCGTACGAGAAGGTCAACTGGGTCCAGGTAGGACTCGAGCGTCTACGTCCTTCCTGCCTCCGCTCTTACGTAGCGGGCCATAATGTACTCATTTAGTGCGACGACTGCGACGAATGGTACCACAGCCTGTGCATCCTGGGTGATGAGAAGAAAGTCGAGGAGGACGAGTTCCACTGTGGATGCGCCAAGACCGGAAAGCGGAAGTCAAGGCGAGCGCATCACTGAAAGAAGCGGCAGACCGCTTGAAGGTGCCCCCGACTATGCACGAGGCTGGCCCGTTCGGACGTTTTCCCTCCACTCTTCCTCGTATTCACTCCTCCTATAGTCCCCGCGGATCTCGCGTGTTCAGCTTAAAAGTTCAACCACTTTTAATTCAAGCCTCGTCCGAATTTGCTCTCCAAGTTAGGTACTCCACTTTGACTGTGAATTATTGTCCTTGCCATCCGCTAAGTATCTAGCTTAATTCCTCTTGACTCTGTGGCCTAGTACTGTAATCCCCCCTCCTTTTCCGTTTGTCTCAGTCCCACTGCTTCGCTACCCTTGCCAAATATCTCTCGCGTATTGTAACAGTAAGACTATTGTGTGAAGTGCACGATGCATCTTCGGTTGTAACTAAAATGTCGGTACAGTATACGCATATAGTAAACGATCGGGTCACAACTAACAACGCGATGATGTACCTGAACTTAGAAATTCTTGGTAGATCCGTCACAACCATCGCAGCAGCAAGCCCGACCCTAATTTGGAAGACAGCAATACCGAGTCATAGCGGCATCAAGATTTTTCTGCATGCAGCGGTCTCCGCGCAGTCTCTCGTGTTCGGCACACATTGTCTTTACAACGACTTCTCTGTTTATCTTAACCCTCGTCTAAAATAGCCCTGCAAGCTAGGCACCCTTTGTTCGCAAATTATTGCACTTGTCATTCTTAAGTGAAGTCGAAAAAAGTGCGAAGAGATCCTGGAAACGGTCCGAAATATGATGTAGTGGACGGACGCTGTCAAAAACAGCAAAAAATTGTGTGAAAACTTAAGAAATGTAGCAAAAAAATCGCTCCGCCTGCGTCTAGCGGCGAGCCCTAAGTGTAGTGAAGAAAAGTGAAGTTGTCATTTGCCTGGGTGAAGTGAAGTGAAAACGAAGTAAGGTCAACTTCACTTCATTTTTCTTCTAACTTGGCACTTCACTGAAACGTTGGTCAGCTGGTACGGCAAACAGCAGTAACAAGGCGCTCTGAACAATTTACGCCTTATCAAATCGTGGTACATCTGGCATATTCTAATGCATTTCAGTTTGTTTCATTTATTGGGCTGATACGTATCAGCGTACAATACGAGAGATTTTGGTTAAAACAAATTAGATCGGCTTCAATGAGATCGAACACCCGGCAGAACGCACTTGCGGCAATGCAAAGGTAGGCACTTTACGAAAAGGAAGACGGTTCTACGTGGGCAGCTTGTTTTCTCGCAGCATCCTTTCGGCAATCTAAACTTTTCAATGATCATGCTGCGAAAAAAACGCGACTGTCAAACTGTCGTGAACAATGTATGCTTCGTGCCACAAGAAGGTACCTTTTTGCGCATCATTTCTTCTTTGCGACGAAGCATTCTTTCCCTGAGATCGTCCTCGTCGAGATCCTTCTGCTCCACGTAGCTTGCCGCTATTTCGTGGACGGTGACCTTTGACGTTTGCTCGGCTTTCAGCTTCTTCTAAAGTTTGTCGTTTGTAATGCAACGCCGTATGGGCAACTTAATCGAGGCGTCTTGCCTACTCACCGCAGCATATCGGAGCAGACGGCGTGCCTTCTCCTTTCGTTCCCGTATCGCTTCCTTTTCCTTATGCTTGGCCTTCTTCTCAAGCTGTTTGCGCAGCTTGAGTTCGATCTTCTCTTGCTCAGCCTAAAAACCATTACCCTTTACTTTGAGACAAGGTTCACACTAACCTTTTGACGACGCTTCTCGGCTCGCATCAGCTGCTTCATCATCTCCTGGTCCTTGCGCGCTTGCTCTTCTCGCTCCTCCTCTTCCTTACTCTTCTCGTCCTCCAACTCCTTCTGCCTCAGCCGCTCGCGGAGCTCATGCTCGAGCAGGGTGCGCTTCACCTTTCGCTGCGCAATCTTAGTTTTGCTCAGATGTTTTGTGGTGCTAAGACAACAGATATCTCATGAACGTGGCGGACGCGCACTCGTAGTCTAGTCGAAGGCGTGCCTCAAGTAACTTCCCATTGGCTGCCTTCCGCACAAGCAACTTGCCTCCGAGAACCGATATGGCGTTGACAAAGCCCGAATACTCATTGTACTGGATGTAGGCCTCAAAGAACGGCTCCTGGAACGTCCATGGCATGCATGCGGTTGAGCAGGGCGTGTGTCATGCGTACCTCACCCATCATGCCGGACCAGGAGGACGTTCGAATGCCGGAGATATCCGGGTCCATCTGCTTGCGAAGGGGATCGCATTGTGGAATGTCGACGAGGCGGATGCTGCCGTACTCGCTCATTATTCTCTTCATCGTATCCTCGAGGTCTTCTCTGGGAACCTAAACTGTTGTCTTTCTTGCCAAAAGTTATTGTTCGAACCAAACCTTAAACCACTCAGTCGGAAGCCCGCTGATGTACACCGTGTCAGGTCTTTCTCCTGGCTCTTTCTCGTCCATGTCCTTTGCCTCGTGGAAGAACTTATCCCATTCGACGCGCGTCGGATACCCCAGCTTGCCCTTGATCGCCTTGATGTGAAGCGGTTTGGTGAAGCCGACAGCTCTGAAGGAAATGTCATGCAGCCGTTTAATCACCTGCAAGATGAGTACGATTAGTTTATGGCTTACGAAGAGCTTTTATACCTCCTTGAGCTCTAGTTGGCTTCCGACTTCGGCTGAAAACTGAACCAGTTCAAGCGTGCTTTCCGTGACTTTAAGGTTAGAGAGCTGAAATCACACGCTATAACCAACTGCATTTTTTCAGTCACGCACCTCATGAGGATGGACGAGTTTTTGAATTTTCTGCTTTATTTCCCAGTTGCTGATGGAGGAGCCGAGCGTGCTCAGCTTCGGTAGCTCGACGCTAATCTGCACAGCGTGGATCTAGAACAGCACTGCAATGCGAGCTCACGCCGGATTGAGGAAGTCTGCAACTGGCAAGACATCCGCATGATACACGATTTACCTGCTTGAGATAAAGGTCTTCATGTGTGTAGAATGGTATGAGTTCTTCTCCCGACATTTCATCACTTCTACAAACGAATAATGTTCTACTGCTAACCGATGGAAGGCGCTGCTTTCAGGTTGCGCAGCTGAGTGCAGAATGCCAGACCTAGTTCAACCTGCAACACCAAGACAGGCTGAAACTTCCTCGTAGATGGGTCGAACCTAAGGCACATTCAGTATGTCTAAGCTTATCTACCAATCATGAGAAGGTTTGGTTAAAGTTCCGAACACCAAAGCCTCGCAACGGGTTGATTTGGGAGACTCCTTAATCCACGTACCCTCTTAACCCTCGCCCAAACACCCAAATTGGACCAAGCACCAAGTTCCACCATGGCATGGAGGTACCAGTTTATTTGAAGTCGGTTTAGTCAACATGGGTAGAATGGCGTAAACTTCACATTGTGTATGTTACTGACAACTTACTGGACTTATGCGCACCGGGTTCCAGGAAGGTTGTCTTTAGAAACGTCTCTAGGCGCACACGGTACAACTAGCGTAGAACCAAGGAATAGAGGAAGACAATACCAGGTGGAATCTCGGTGGATATGGGATCAACCCAGAAGCGAAAGCACAAATGCACCAGAATAAATAAGCACGACGCAAGAGGTGGCACACGATGACTGGCGGGCAGGTCTTCAGATCCCGTAGACCGGGTCGACGGCTTTCGGCACCTTCTGTGGCACTTCAGCATGCACCTGCTGTGGCTGCACTGGCTGCTGCGGGACGACCTGTTCTGGGGTCTGCACGTGGACTTGCTGCGGCTGCACTGGCTGTTGTGGCGGCTGGACGTGCGCGTTAGGTTGTTGTGCCGGCGGTGGTGGCGGTGGCGGAGGCTGGTGCTAAACGGTTGGCTTAGACTGGCTCGTGGTCTTGCTCGGTACCTGTTGTTGTTGCTGCTGGTAAGGCACTTGGCCGTGCGCGCCGGCGTCCGCTCCGCCTAAATGCGCAGATGGCTGCGTCACCGGGTCGTAGGGGTGGTCGCCCCAACCTTTCTGCTTCGCGTACTCCTCCTCGAACTTCTTCAGCTCCTCCTCCGTGTAGACCTTCTGGTTCGCCAGGTCCTCCCAACCTTCGTCTTTTCCAGGCGTTTGAGCTTCTTGATCCTGCAACACGAAGGTTAGGAGGCTGTCCATAAGACTCTAAGCATTTAAAGCTGACTAGTCCAAAGTTAATTTTACCTGGAGGAACTCTTCCAGCGAAATGAGACGATCGTTGTTCTTGTCCATTTGCTTCACAACGTGCTCGCGCATGCGGTACATCTCTTCCACTCTAAATTAGCGTACGTGATGTCGTCACTGAGGTTCAGCATGAAGCGTACCTTTCCCGTGGGTCATCGTCGGGATTCGTCTCGTTATAGACCTTCTCGAGCTCAATTTGGAAGAGAGCCTCCAGTTCATCCTCATTCCAGAAGCCGTCGCCATTGAGGTCGTGGAGCGCGAAGAATGTCTTCGGATCGTAGTTGTCCTTGTCCATCTGAAAAATTGGTAACGTGGTATTACAACCGCTTTTATCCGTACATGATCCGTGTCCTCCCAGACTTCTTCGAGCTGATCGCGACTGCCGGGATGCTTGAGCTTCTCGTGCTCGTTGTGGCGCTTCTGCTGCTCCTCATGTTCCTTCTTCGCCTTCTCCCTCTCCTCTGGTGTCATCTGCGCCAAGCGGTGCTCCTCCTCGGCCTGCTTCTGCATTTCGTACTCCTTGAACTGCTCTCGCCTTTGGCGATCGATCTCGTCCATATCCGAAACGGTCTGAAGCGGCGCAAGTGTGGCTTTATCGGAGTAATTTACCTTACCTTAACGATGAGCTTCCGCAGGTCCTCCTTGCCGAATTTTTGCCAGTCTGCAACATCGATGTGGTCCGGTACTTTGACGTTCTTTGCGTCGCCATCCTTCTAAAGACCATTTTCGCATGGGTGTTTTGGTTCTCGAAGTGCATAGTTACCTCGATCTGCTTTGCGATTTCCTCGCGTAGCCTTTCGATCTCTTCGAGCTTCGCCTTGTGCAGCTTGTCGAAAACTTCGCCGCCCAGGTCTTCGATGTGATCCGCGATTTTTCCGCTCTAGAATTTCGTCATACTGGGCGAGATGCAGACAGACTACAACAAACCTTGATGTCTTCCTCCTTCATGCCACGCAGACGCTCGTTGAACTTTGGGTCGCTCTCCAGAATCTTCACGACTTGCTCGAGGTACTTTTGGTAAGCGAATTCGTACAGCTAAACGGCTGAACTAAGGGGATTGTTGTCTTACGCAATTCGCAGTATCCCATTTTGAAACTACAGGTAAATAGAAAGTCGCAGCCAGTCGTCTGCTTACCGGCTTTTGACCCTGGTTCTGCTGGTCCTGGTTGGCCTGTTGCGCATGTTCTTCAGCTTTCTGGTGTTCCTGCGCCGCTTGCCGGTTCGGTGGTGGCGCCACCGCAACCGCCACTAAGATGACAAGGCACAACCCGTTGAGCCACCGCATGCTTAAAGCCATGGCGTGTCTAAAAGGAACGCAATTAGAGAGTGTAATCGAGGTGGCTCTTATTGTTGGCGGGATAAAACCGGTCAGCTAACTCGGAAGCGGCCCCGGTTCAGCTAATGTTACGTCGCACAGAGGAACCAGTTGGTCAGCTCCAACTCCTCGGGACACAACGCCACATTTGGAAAGAGAAATTCGCCGCGGTGGACGCATGTATGACCAGACGAAATAAATTTATTGATACTTGGTGATTAATACGTGCCGCCGTAAGCTTAGCTTCTAACAGCTAAAGTGGGCTCAACTGCCACGAATTTGCACATAGTCTCGACAGTGCATTTCGTTGTTGCGACGCATAAGCAAGCAACGAAGTCATAGAAACTCAGTCTAATGAGTTGTCTCTAAAACACTGTTAATTTCGTTGAAGCTCTATTTAGCTGCTATTTTAGACGTACACACGATGGCTAGCCGCCGCAGCGGTCGAGAACACAGCGATTCGCCGTTCAGCGACATCGACTCTGACTTGGAAATCGAGCTCTCCAGCGATAGTGACAAGCCGACAACGTCCACAAAGGCCAAGAGCCATGAGCAGCGTCGCAAGAAGAAGGAGTCGCCCCCGGATCGGATGGACGATGACGAGTCCGACGATGATGGGTGCATAGACTGTACGTCGCATATGCCCGATAAGTAAGAAAAATTCTTTGCAGTCAGCGACGAGAAGCTGCAGAAAGTGCTAAAGGAGCTCGCCTGCGACAACCCCGGACAGAAATTCGCTGCAGCGGACTTGTTCAAGAAAAAGCGCCGTAACCGCAGTAAGCTCACTCTTTGTGTGCTATGCGACGTTCGTAACGAAAGACCGTGTACGTACTGCCTTTAGAGCAATACAAGAACCAACGCTACACTCCTCATCACGATCACCGAGGACGCTTTGTAAAGGACGACGGCACCGCGGTGCGCATTTGTGACTGTCTCGACACGAAATGCGAGGGCTGCCACTTTCCGTGCAGCGAATGCGGCTCCGGTATGTGCAGCTTCAAGTGCCAGGTGAATCGCACGACAATCGTCCTGTCCGCCGAAGTGGTCGACGTCAGTGATACGGAGCAGCTGAATCCGTTCTACGAAGACTCGCAGCCGGACCATGACTGAGCTCATAGTAATAACGTGTATCCCTGCCCGCTTGTTCGTTTGTGTTATCCCAGCTTGTTCGTTTATGATCTCTTGCACTGATCTCTCTTGTTTGTTCATGCCATGTTCATCTGTAATAAACGTACGTTTAGTGGATTGACAAAGTACAGAGCGTCTCAGGTAAAGCTCCAAAATACTTGGCTTAGCAAGCACGAAAATTTCAAACGCAAAAGTATCTATCTTTCAGTCATCCATCCAAAATGCGGGTTCTGCAAATGGGACGTCTGGGCGCAGGCCATCTGCCAGTGATCTTAGCGATTCTGTTCGCAGTTATGCTGGGTACGTTTTCCCCCCACGGAGTGCTATAACCCGCTAAGCTGATGTTGCGGAACGCTTTAAGACGTGATCACGAAACCATAGCCTCTATGCCCTAATTCGTGCATTTCATTGTTTTAGGTACAACCTACGTATTCGCCGTCTGGCATGGTGACGTGGACCCGGTATTCCCCTACATTTCGGTAAGCGTTCAAATTCGTACAAAACTCTTGCGATGATTTACACGTCGGGAGACGCTCGTCCAGAGTCCTGCGTCTTCAGCATGTTCCTCAACTTGACCACGTTCCTATCAGCGCTCATCATTTCCCTCAGGTGGGCAAGCGAAGGTTAGAGGCCAGTTTACGATTTCATTCGTTTTAGGTACAGCCTCGTCGTCGAACTGAACCGCTCATCAGATCTGCTGCTCAAAGCCACTAACCGGCTCGCATTCTACGCGGGACTCCTTGGCGCGCTCGGCATGTTCATCGTGGCCAACTTCCAGGAGACGGCCGTGATCCAGTTCCATCTTACGGGCGCTTTCATGTGCTTTGGCTGCGGCTGCATCTACATGATCATACAGACCTGGATCACCTACCGAATGCACCCGCTTTTCGTCAACCGCCGAATCGCCTACATTCGAGGAGCTATTGCGCTGGTGTCGTCGGTCTGCTTCGTTCTGGGTAACACAGTGTATTCGTGTCGTCGAAGCTTTCTGAAGTATTTAGCTGTCGTACTGGGAGTGATGGCATCGAAAACCTTCCATAAGTACTACCCAGATGTTCCTTCGCCAAGGCCGTGGCGCCAGCACCATCCTCCACTGCCGGTGAGTATTCGCTTTTATCATGACTAGTCCATTGACCGACTGCCTTAGGGCTACGACCTTCACTGCATCTCCGCAGTCGCCGAGTGGACCTGTGCCATTCTCAACGTCTGCTTTCTGCTGTCGTATAGCAGAGATGTACGTACTAAGTGTTAACCCTACAAGGCATACGTACTAAGTTTAGTTCGAGAAGATCCGCGTCCAGCTTGGGGTTCAGCCGTTAGTGGCGCACTTGGATCAGAGCCCGATGTGGCCCTCGACGGCAGATCTCACCGCCTCACCTTGACGTTCTCCGACCAGCGTGATTCAGCATTTCTCAGCTTTAATACGTGTACGACTTTGTTATCGTTACGAATCTGACCCCATAGCGCAATGACTTCCATCAGGCTGTATATACCCACAAGTATTCGGTAATTTTGCATGACCAGAGTCAGTAATAAACGCCCATCACATGTATTTGTGCGGAAATTTCGCCTAAAGGTGTTGTATTAGTGCGCCACAGTAGTGCTAGGTAGGTTAGAAGCTTTGATTTTTTTCACGGCAGATCAAAATGTAAACCTTCCTGGTTCTTGCGGTGTTTTCGGTTCTTTATTCAATGCTGATAGGAGCATCTGTTTGCGCAAATCAATACCGCCTTTGTCGGATTGTTTGCAGTGCCATCTGGCGGCTGCGTGACCCAGCGAGGGCACCCCGAACAACATCGACGCTCACGGCCAGTGAGCGTTTGTGACAGGCAGGGCAAGATGCTTTGCTGACTGTTAGGCGTATTTCAACCATCACGACGTTGCTTCAATGCATTTTGTTGCTTTTCTAGAAATCAGAAATGCTGAACAAGCTTGCTACTTGCTTTTAACCGGAACTGCCACATGATCACAGTTGACCATATAGCGCTAAGTGTGCCACCTGTTTCCGCTGACATGCGTTGCATTCGCCCCTTGCAAGTGGCCATCTTTATGCGAATCCTCGCAACATTCGCGTTTCATTTAATGTTTGAGTTGCTTTCAACCCGTCCACTGAGGGGAATTTACGGCCTCTTTTCATCACAGCGCCACGACCTCTTTAAGCGGCCACTGAACGAACATTGGCGTGTGAAACCGACTTTGCATGCGTGGAAATAATTCACCGCGGAAAACCGTTTATTAAGCCGCATAAAAAGATTTTAGTGTATACACCAGCTGCCTATTTTAAGAGGAATTTTGAGGTGCAGGACGTACTTATTTCTACACACGCCGCGTTTAATATTGAAAAAAACCGGAGCTCCTTTGGAGTGATCCTCGTAAATACAAAAACTTATTTCTTATTTAGGAGCCGTATGGATTTTCCCGAAGCGGAGAGGGACAGTTGCTCGTCATCATCTGAGGACGACAACCATCTGAATCCGGTAAAGAGGATGAACAGGCTATACAACGCTATCGCTCACTTCTACGACATCGATGGCATCGACGGACGCGAAAAGGTTCGAAACTATATTGGTGCCTACAGCTACGGGAAAGTTTAGAATCGGCTGATGGAGGAGCAGATGCTAGTGTTCATTCATGACATGCTCGAAGCGGAGCCTGCACAACTCTACAGTGCGTTCATTGCGCTCTTCCGCCGCTTCTACGAGTTCGAAGTCGTACCAGGCGATCCCAAGGGGGCGCCCGGGATCATCGCAATCCTCTGGTTCAACACTTTTGATAAGGAAGTCTTCGAAGAGTGCGGCGAGATCGATCGCGGGAACGTGCTGTCCGGGCGTAAAGTGGACGCCGACCAAGTGGTAAGTACACGGTTCACTGAACGTACTCAGCACTAGCCCTGGTTTCAGCTCGGTGCGCTCAGAATCATGTCGTCGTACAAAACGCAGAAGTACCTCGAGAGTATCGAGCGAGTCTTTCAGCTCCGCGAGCCTGATATGGAGTCCGTGCTTGTGCGGCATGTCAAAGTACGTTAGAATCCGCCGAAACGCGTGATATTCCGAGGTTTTCAGGGGATGTTCGACAAGCGCAACTTCGCCAAAGCGATGAAATGGATTCTGCATTACGATCTGCGCAAGTATTTCTTGCTCGAAGAGGTTAGTGAGATTTCGCTAGCCTCCCGCATAATGATTGCTGCAGGTGATATGCTACGCGTATCTGACAAATGAACCGACCCTGCTTGACCAATTCATCGGCGAAAACGAAATGTGGCGCGAGCAAAGTGTCCGGTACCTCGACTGGTTCATCGAGATCGTGATTCACGAGCCGCGCGCGGACATCCGCAAGCGCAAACAGAAGCTGACGACATACGAGGACGAGTTCTTCAACGAGTACGCAAAGATGGGAGCCTCGAGGCGAGATGTACGTAAAGTCTACCACTGCGTAATGTGGTGCAACAATCGAGACAAAACCAGAGCCGTTGAAATTCTCATGGCAGTATAGAACCCAAGCATCGTACAGGTTGCTGCATGCATTATGGCGCCATCGCATTTTTTCGTCGCGTTATCGCATGCATCTTAGCGTTGCTTCATGCTCCATAGCGCTATAAGTGTACCGCTTGGGCACTTCGGACTCTCTCTCGTTTATTCGCGTCACAGAACCGGCGAATGCTTGGGTGCATCGCCTTATGTACACCGAAGACTGGCTGAAGCCAACGTTCGACTTGCCTGATGAAGAGTGCAACATACAATGATCACGATAACATTTATCCCGGACGCGAAACGACTCGTACGTTTTAGGCAAAAAGGCTCGAGAAGGCAACGATGGGGCGAGCGAAGACGTACGGATTTCCGGAGAGCTACACGCCGAACCTGGTCAACCTGCGCGGCATCAACGGGATAATCCACCAGCATTACGAATACGTTAACAAGCGAAGCGATCAGCTCCAGTACGACGACATCATGCGGGTATGGAAAGATTCTAAGACTGATTGGAGTTAATGTGTTTAGCAAGCACTGAGCAACAACGGCGTCCTCCGCCACTTCTACCTCGACTTTTGCTGCAATCAGCTCCAGTATGGCATGGCGCTGCGATGCGCCTACATGCTCGACATCCCTCGTGACGAGTGGCCGGACGCACTAAGCACCTGGGCGCTTACCCAGAGGGACAAAGCGGCCGGTATCAAGACAATGGTGGAAGAGTGAGTTTCGTCTCCTTACCAGGGCGTCGACGTGATCCGCACTTTAGGTTGTTGCAGCGCCGCCGACAGCGTCTCGAGCAAGAGGACCAGAACAGTGAGTTGTTCGAGAACTTCCCGATTCACATGGTCGAGTCTTGGGACAACGTTGTCGAGGTGATGGATTTCCTGAAGGGCTTGCCCGAGGCCAAGGTGATCGGCATAGACACCGAATGGGCACCGGCATTTCTCACAACCACCGAACGGTACCTACGTCCGTATACGTGCAGAGAATTACCTATGACTTTCTTTAGGCTCGCCCTGATCCAGATCTCCAACGGCAAGAAGGCCTACCTCGTGGACGTAGTCGCGCTCGAGGCGATCCTCACTCAAGAGCAGTGGTTGCAGTTCTTTGACGCCTTGTTCTGCAGGAGTTTCATGAAAGTCGGTAAGCATGAACTTGCAATGCAGGGAGGTCGAATACGTCACCACGGTTGCAGGGTACGACTTGCGCCACGACTTCCGTGCCATAATTGCGACATTCCCTTTTGCAAAGGATATGCTGACGGAGCGCATGCAGAACGTCATCGACCTTTACCGCCTGCTACAAAACGTAAGTTCTTTCCCCCACACGTACGATCGAAATGTACAGACCTCATGTATGGTGTCTTTCAGATCCAACTGATGCGAGCCTTCGTGGACGCGATCTTCGGCAACGTTGGCGTGCCCGCTAGCCAGTCGCTTGCGGCATTCGCGAGCGCCATCTGCGACTTCACCATCGACAAGTCGGAGCAGGTGGGCAACTGGGCGAATCGTCCGTTGCGCCGCCAGCAGAAGAGGTACGCTGCGCTCGACGCTTACATCGTCGTCCGAGTCTACTACGTCATCTGCGAGCGGATGCGCACGGCAGGGCTGCTCGGCTCCCAGGCGGACGACTGCATGCGTCTTGAGCAGAGCTCGAGGATTGGCATGGAGGTGCTGGACAAGCCGAAGACCGCAACGAACCTGTCACCGATGAAGCGTGGTGAGGAGGAGGATATCTTCGAGGTTGTCCAGGTATGTCATTCAGACATTAGTTTTCCAATCGATTAACGGACACAAGTAAAACTTCATCGTTTCAGAAGGCACAGAAACAGGGTCCGTCGCAAACGTCGCGTCATCAGCCGCGTGGCGTCTCGGAGGTAAAGTTCGTCGTCGACTCCATGGCGAACGGGCTCGGCCAGAAGTTGCGACAGTGCGGCTTCGACACGATCTTCGTGAGCAATCGCCAAGCTCATCATTAACACATGTCTCGTGGACCCGTCCTACGTCGCCATCTCATGCGGAAAGGGAGCTAAGCAGGTATGTCGTTCCTTCCAATCGTGCGAACTTTTTTCGTGTAGATTGCCGATTCGGTGGACCAGGCGCAGGTTCTCTCAGTGCCGACAAGTCACCAGGTGACAATGGACGACCTCCTGGTCTTCACGATCCGCGAGCTGAACCTAGTCGTGCGTCCGTGCGACATCTTCTCTCGCTGCCACAAATGCAACTCCGGCTGCTTCGTCTGCGTGCCTGCGCCTGCTCTCAAAGCGCTCTACGTCATGAAGTTGGCCCGCAAGGAGATCGAGCCCATCACCTCCGACATGATCCCGCCAGCGGTGGAGGACCTGCGTCGTGCAAGGTCCGAAGAATACGCCGGACACCGCTGTGAGGCCGTCGTTTCCGCTACGGGAATCGTCGTGAGGTGTGATAATGGGGAGCTCGATGTCACGTAAGCATCGTACCAGTAACGCCCATGCCTAAAGCGGTGTTTCAGTGCCGGACTTCTTCACAGCGACGAGCGCGACGCTCCCGTGTCGGTGACCTTCGAGTTCAACCTCCACGAGATTTACGACCGCCCTGGTCTGCTGTTCCAGGTGTGCGCCGACTGCGGCAAGACGTACTACGAGGGATGGCATCGTCATCGAATGCGCCATGCTGCCTCTCCCACCGCCGCCGCAGCGAAGGCGTCGTCTTCCGCTACCGCCGACGCTTCCTCGTCCGTTGAGAGTTGAACCGCCTTCTCTACTCGCACTCTGTATATAGCTCTATTGCGTCCTCCCACTCAGCACGTACATGTTGTCGTGCCTGTTCGTTTAACCCCGGGTTCACCTTACGCCCTTACAGCGTTTTGAATTACTTACGTTCTCCTTTCAAATGCATAATATCGGCGCGATCTCACCCTTTCATTACCTCACTACTCACACACTTTTATTTTGCCTTACTGGCAGTGTTGCCAAACTTCTTCCAGTTGAAAAGCCTAAGCACGGTAGTTCGACGCGTCGGCGAACGTGCTGTATCGCTGCAATCATGGCGTTGCCTTATCTCATAATAAACGCATTACTCGGTCGAAGTGACGGTTCACGACGAAAGTATCACCCCCATAAAAGAACTTACGGATATAAGAATGCAAAGTCTTGTGTTAAACCTGAGCCAACCAGTTAAAACTGCAGCTCCAGCAAAAAGAATGGCTTTACACTTAGGTGCCCCTGTACACATATAGGTCTCCTCGGATAATTCGGTTAATCGGAGACGCCAAGCTTCTAGTCAACACTTTAGCTTTTAGTCCATAGCACCTGCGTGACCAAAGTTTCATGTTGCTTTCTACCGATGCTGTATTTTCGTGGGATGCTCGGTGCGAGGAAAACCGCGCATGAATGCGATGTGGCAGCAGACTTTTTCTGTAATGATCTGGTGAATGCTAATAGTTGCTTGAAGTCTGAACACGCGGAACACCAAAGTATTGCTGCGGTCCTTGTCTACGTCGTCAGCAACGCGCACGTATTAGCAGAAGATCAGAAGTTCTGCTGCAATCACTGAAGGATTCCTGCTGACTTACTTCACTGATAGGTTTTGCATTAGATGGCGGTCAAAATGCGTGACGACATCCAAGCAACCCTGGACTCAGTCAGTGTTGGAGTTTCGACAAATCACTGTAAAGCGAAAAGAGGCTATTCCAGGGCTTCATTTGAGTCTGCAGCTAACAAATTGTAGTTGTCAAGTGGGGCAACTGGCGTAAAGTGCCCTTTAGAGGAGCGCAAATCTGATCCAGATGCAGACAATTACTCAGCCGGATTGCCTAAGAAGTGCGTAGTATGAGCGGACGACCGCGGAGACGAATCCTAGTGCACTTCGTCAAAGCTTTGAAACTTTGGTTTTATCAGAAACTGTTTGGACCGAAAATCACTGGTTGAGCCTGACCATCTGACGTACCCTGAGATATGTTGTTTTCATTCCATTGGGGGGGCAGCTGTTTGCGGTGGGAGTTGGGTGCTCGCCATTCTTTCGGCGGCCCTCTTTACGTAAATCGTCTTGTTCCGCCGGACGTGCCCCATTTGTCCGTCCCCCGAGGGCTGTAGCGGGTCCGGCGGAAAGAAGTAGGCTGTTCGAAAATCAAATGAATCAAGAGAAAAAAGCGAATATGCGAGGCGAGGAGGACATACGTCCTTTGCTCTTAGCTTTGCCCGACGACACATGCCCGTCTGAAGGCGACTTCCCGCCTCGTCGTTCCCCGTTGTCTTTGACGGACGCCTTCCGCTCTCGGTCTTTGGTGCTCAAAGTTCGTGTGCCAAAACGACTCGCGCCGTCCGACACATAACGAAAACAATGAAGTTTTCGCCTCTCCCGTCGCGTTAATTCCTCCGTCGTCGTCCGCGTCGCTGTGAAGTGAGGAAGTGTGCCATGGATGGGACGCCGCTCCGCTTTATCGCATCAAAGGACGAGCACGACGGCGTTCTCGGAACGCCGGACTTCCTTTCCCCTCGGCGGCAATGGGCGCCAGCCGGGACACGCTCGTTGCGTGGTCGTTCATGAAGGGAACTCTGACGGCCGCTTGTGGGCGTTCCGGCTTCCTTTTGCGCAGCGGGGTCCCGCACTGATGTCTGCCACAGGCCCGATAATACCGAGAAGTGACGGCATGCCATTCGCAGGCGAAAACATTCAAGGCGCTTGGGCGAAATGGGCGACAAAACAAAAATCAGTAGCGGCGTGCGGAGCAGTGTACCTCTCAATTTGGACGACGGATTAGGGCAAAATCATCGAGCATTCCGACTCGCACTTTGTCGTTCTAGCTACAAGCCGCCAACGTAGGCAAAACACAAAAAA
>JNEY01000001.1:4430709-4470976 GCA_020875895.1 Aphelenchus avenae
GGTACCAGGGCGGAATCCGCCCCATGGAGGCGGGCGGACCCTGGGGTGGGGCGGAAGTCCGCTCCGACCTCGGATTCGAACTCGGCATGGTCGAAAACGGCTACCTGTGCATTTTGGGACGTTTGGGGAACCAGGGCGGAATCCGCCCCATGGGGCGGGGCGGACCCTGGAGCTGGGCGGAAGTCCGCTCCGACCTCAGATTCGGACTCAGCGTCCCCGAAAACCCCCGAGGGCAAGAAATCGTGGCGCAACTCCTTCAGGAAAACCGAAAACCGTGGGTGGGGGGACACACTCACGGACACTGCTCGATTATTATATGTGATGCTGGTAGTTGCTTGAAGTCTGAACATGCGAACACCAAAGTATTGCGTCGGTCCTTGTCTACGTAGTCAGCAACGCGCACGTGTTAGCAGGACTCCTGAAGTTCAGCTACAATCACTGAGGGTTCTTGCTGACTTACTACATTGATAGGTTTTGCATTAGATGGCGTTCAAAAGGCGTGACGACATCAAGCAACCCTGGACTCGGTCAGTTTGGCGGTTTTGACAAATCACTGCAAAGCGAAAAGAGACTAGCCCAAAGCTTCATTTGAGTCCGCAGCTAACGAATTGTAGTTGCCAAGCGGGGCAACTGGTGTGAGATGCCCTTTAGATGAGCGCAAATCTGGTCCTGGCGCAGACAATTGCTCAGACGCATTTCCTAAGTAGTGTGTAGTATGAGCGGACTACCGCGCAGGTTAATCCTAGTGCACTTCGTCAAAGCTATGAAACTTTTGGTTGTATCAAAAACTGACTGGACCGAAAATCATTACGTTGAGCCTGATCATCTGACGTACCCTGAGATATGTTGTTTTCATTCCATTGGGGGCAGCTGTTTGCGGTGGGAGTTGGGTGCTCGCCATTCTTTCGGCGGCCCTCTTTACGTAAATCGTCTTGTTCCGCCGGACGTGCCCCATTTGTCCGTCCCCCGAGGGCTGTAGCGGGTCCGGCGGAAAGAAGTAGGCTGTTCGAAAATCAAATGAATCAAGAGAAAAAAGCGAATTTGCCAGGCAAGGAGGACATACGTCCTTTGCTCTTAGCTTTGCCCGACGACACATGCCCGTCTGAAGGCGACTTCCCGCCTCGTCGTTCCCCGTTGTCTTTGACGGACGCCTTCCGCTCTCGATCGTTGATGCTCAAAGTTCGTGTGCCAAAACGACTCGCGCCGTCCGACACATAACGAAAACAACGAAGTTTTCGCCTCTCCCGTCGCGTTAATTCCTCCGTCGTCGTCCGCGTCGCTGTGAAGTGAGGAAGTGTGCCATGGACGGGACGCCGCTCCGCTTTATCGCATCAAAGGACGAGCACGACGGCGTTCTCGGAATGCCGGACTTCCTTTCCCCTCGGCGGCAATCGGCGCCAGCCGGGACACGCTCGTTGCGTGGTCGTTCATGAAGGGAACTCCGACGGCCGCTTGTGGGCGTTCAGGCTTCCTTTTGCGCAGCGGGGTCCCGCACTGATGTCTGCCACAGGCCCGATAATACCGAGAAGTGACGGCATGCCATTCGCAGGCGAAAACATTCAAGGCGCTTGAGCGAAATGGGCGACAAAACAAAAATCAGTAGCGGCGTGCGGAGCAGTGTACCTCTCAATTTGGACGACGGATTAGGGCAAAATCATCGAGCATTCCGACTCGCACTTTGTCGTTCTAGCTACAAGCCGCCAACGTAGGCAAAACACAAAAAAACATCTGCCTTCTACGCACCGCTCACCCAATCGAGACGCCGGCTAATGGATAGGAATTTATTTTGAGACCAATACTGCATGAGTCGCAAGGTAATGTCGTGTAAATAACCGTTTTGTACAGAGTGATTCGATGTCAGCATAGAAGATCTGTTCCCTGCGCGAATCAGAGAATAACTCGGCTAAGGTCGGCATACACAAAACACGGGTATCGAATCGACGAGGAGGAGCAAAGGTGTGCACGAGAATAAATAGATCTCTAAACAGGGAACCGGAACGAACGGATGGCCGATAGCATTTACGCGACAGGAAGGGATTACAATGTGAGGCTAATGAGGAGAGAAGCAATGCCCACACAACGCTATTTGAGGGGTAGTGGAGACTCTCACCAGTTTGACATTTCACAGCTGGCCCGCAAAATTCACCGGTAGGGAAGCATGAGGAAAGAGCTAAACGATGACTTAGCCACGCAAGACGATGGAGGATTAACTGCCCTGGGAGAAAGCTGGGACAAAAATATCTACAACAGGTGAGTTTATCGGAACTGTCGGTTCAACAGCATTCTATTTTCAGAAGCGTTTCCGAGCGCTTTTGAGCCTCTATAGTGGTCAACTGAGAACGGCTGAACCGACTTAGTGTAACAACTATCAACACGTCCAATGGAATCTCGTATACTGGAGTACTTGAGGATAAATGGGTTTTGTATCTGCTCTGGCGATTGTTCTAGATCTAAACGTCCATGAATTAGAGGGTATTTAAAAACGTGAATTTTAATGGTGGCGGTGTCATCGTTCCAAGAACTTCGAAGACTTACACTAGAAATGATGGTGTTCTTCCATTAAATTAGCGGCGACAGCTGCAGCGACAAGGTCCGGAGGTGCCGACCAACCGTGGGCACCAGGCCCGAACTTGTAGACTAGCTTTTTAGGGTAGAGACCGGTCTTCGGCACCGGAACTAGGATCTGCTTCTCGTAGTATGTCCTAAAATGGACTTGAACCAATGGACTCTCATGCATCACGCGTACCTCATGGCTCTGCTAAGCTTCTCGTACGTCATCTTCTGGTTGTTCTTGCGGTCGCCCCAGAGTCGCGCCAGTTTCTCGGACTCAACGATGCGGAACACGCCTTGCACGGGGTCTTCCCATCTACAGAAAAGCGTCACAAGGAGTCACAAGGCGGTGCCACTACCTGACGACCGAGGGACACGTAGTTGGGTCCTTGAGCGCGTCACGGATGAATTCCCAAAGCTTGTTGCCCTTGGTGTGCTGCGAGCGCTTACGCGGACGTCCATCCTTGTTCTTGCGGATCTTCGAGTTTACGCCGTGGTAAATCGCATCATCCCCTGAAGAGAGCGACACTTAGCTATACTTAATGTCCCTCAATGCTGGTCCACTTGATACACCCGCTAACGTATGGGAAGTTGCGACCTACCGTCGTCGTCGCAGTTGGTGCTCGTTGAAGCGACGGATGCCGGAAATGCGTCGGGATTTCCGCAGCCGCCTGGCGACCGTGCCATTTCCTGTTGCCGCGCTGCGGAGGGGTGCTGTAGGAGCGTGTAGGTGGCGTGCGGTTGCAGAGGCGCGCTGCTCGGTCCCGGCTGTGGCTCCAAATGTGCAGCAGCGGCTGCAGCGAGTGCATGTTGTTGTTGTTGCATGGAGTGTAGAAGCGGCGAGAGCGGCGATGTTGCTGCCATCAGATCCGCTACGCTGCCACGGAAGCCGTTTAGCGTGGTGACGCTGCCCTGCGGTATCGACAATGAGGTGTTCTGCATGCTCTGATGTACTTCGAGCTTCGGAGCCTGTAACGCGCTGGTGCTCGGCTTGACGTCCTCTTCCGACGCCTTGTAGGCTCGCATCCAGTCGTCCACAAAGCTGTCATCTAAAACCCTATTGGTAACAATAATTCAGAACGACTTGACAGCCCATTTTCTCATATATTGGATCATGGTTTTAATAGTCGAATCTGTCAGCATTGGCCAAGTTTACAAAGTTTAAAGTTGAGTCCCGTTTGCCTCTCGCAGTTGTTCGCATAAATGTTCCTCGTGTGCACCCCCTCTGATCCCTCTGATCGAACGCATCCTTCACTCGGCCCCCGATGTTTAATACGTTCGAGTCTACGGACATTAGCATGAACAACTGTGTTCTTCTCCCACGAGTTTCTGAATAATAGATGACGTAGAAGGCACGGCGGGAATGGCGAATTGCGGGGCCATGGGATCCCTACGCACGGCCTACCACCCTCCGCTTGTGCGTCGTCCGCGGAGCCCGAACGACCCATCCATTTTCCGCCCGTCCCCTCAAGCGTGTTTGTCGGCTGACCGCGACTGGGTTCAAGACCTTGTCGTCTGCCCGCCGCCGCTCATCGAGAAAAACGTTTCGAAGACGGAACCGAAAGGCATAAACAACCGCTGATCCCGACGATTCCGCCCGCCCGTACGGGGAAGGAAGTCGACGTTAGGTGCCTCTCAGCGGACGCTGTGGACCCGCTTACTGATAATGAATGACGGAATGGTCGGTGATATCAGAGTGTGGATCGCAAGACAACAGGGAAATGATTGGCGCTGGGGATGCGGCAAGTTCGCGAGAAGTGCAAACCGCATTCGTTCGATTTTGTTTGGTGTAATGCGCAAAAACAGTGGCCCCAAACCGACAACAGGTACGGTACGCAGGCGGGTGACCGGCGATCGACATGTTGTCACGCTGGCCGCGAGGAACATAACTTACAGAAGGTTGCACCACAAAGTGCAGGTCCCCAAATTTGAATCTACCACCGAGATATTCATTCTCCTGCCCCAGCCCTCCCTACGGTAGTGAAAGTGACGGAAGATGCCGTGCCACAGGGGACTTAACGAAGCGGAAATCCCTTCACGCCCCTGACATGGCACGTGACAATGGTAATGATTTCCTACTTTACACGCACTCTGCTCCGTCTCTCGCGGTTCCCTAATGGGCGCATCGCAAAATGCCTAATTTCCCCTCGAGAACACGAGAAGAATGACGTCACACACGAGTAGCAGCATAATTCAGCCGCTTCCCTTAGCAGTCTGCTTCCTTCCTCCATGCACATTTTTCTTTTGCGCGCACCCGACGAAGTGTGAAAGGGGAAAGAATTAAGCCTCCGTGGCACTCACCATTCAGCAGCTTGCGGAACTCGTTGAAAAGCAGCGAGCCGTAGGTGGGGTCCCGCTCTTTGAAGCTCTGCTCATTCATCAGCATGAGCAGCGGGCCGGTGCACGTCGCGAACTTGTGCATTTGGAAGTTCTCGAAGGGGATCTGGTGACGCTTTGCCACGTCCAGCATCCATGCGACGACGTCGTCCATGGCCCACTCCTGCGGCTCCTTGACGCGGAAGCGCGCCAGGTCCATGCGCTCGTTGTTCGGGATCGGCTTCGCGGCGCTCATGTGTGATCGGAGAACGCTCGGTCCGAGACGGTCAAGCAGCGCCTGGCACATCAGTTGCGGGTAGAGAGCGGCCGCAGCTGAAAGTTTTCACTGTGGAACACGCATAGTTACTAGGCAATCCAACAATGGTTCAGGTGGACGGGTGATATTTTGGAGAAAAAATAATCAGAGATCACACACGCTCCAATATAGTTTAGTCACGAAACCATTCCGGCTCCAAAGTTCAGCAGCGCCTGCACCGAAGTGCAGACCTCCTTGTGTGCCGGTAAATAAAGTACACCGAGGCGACCTTATAGGGCACTTACCCGCAGCCATGTGCTGTGAGGTGGTCACTTCTTGCGGTACCGGCTGAGGCTGGTGTATCCGAATCTCCGGCGGCGGGTTCTGCGGAGAGTGCTGCTGTTGCAGTAGCGGGTTCGGTTGGAGCAGTGAGTGCGGTACGACCTGATGAGCACTTCGGACCAACTGGAACGCGCTTTGGTGCGGCGGTTGCGAGAGGAAAGGGTTGCCGGCGACTGCAGAGGCCAAACTGTTTGTAAGGTGTTGGTGCGATGATTGCGAGTTCGCGTCCGGTGGACCCACGCCACCAGCGTCGGTACTGGCCGACGCCCCGCCGCTGCTATCACCGCTCAGCCCGTTCTGGTGGTGCGTCGTGTTGACATTCGCAGCTGCGGCCGCAGCTGCGGAACTGTTGGCTGCGACCGCCGCACGCAGGAACGCGCCTAGCTGGTCTTCGGCCGAGATTTGCGTACATGCGCTGCTGTTGTTGTTGTTTTGCTGAAAATCCCGGAATTGTAGGCTATGAACTTCTAGAAGTGAATGTAAACAACCCGAAACGGCACTCTTACCTGCTGCGCTAGTGCCGCTGCGAGCAGCGCGGACGTGGTGGACGGAAACTGGGAAATTGTGCCGTCGGTGGGAGTAGCTGCGGTAAGATTGGAACAGCGCGACTCGAACGCGTCACAGGCGGTGGCCGTTAAGCCGGATGCACCGAACTGGAGGAAACCGGGAAAAGTTGATGACGACAACGGTGCTGGTGGAGGACTCGAGGCAATAGCTGGACAGAGCTGTTCACGCTGCTTCCACTCGGACAGGAGTTTGTTCATCTCTTCGGCAGCGCTGTGGCGCAGCCTGGGAACGTCGAACGTGAACGAATAAGGTAGCGATCAGTAGCGAAGAAGTTCAAGCTTGAGTTAGACTGCGTCTGGGTTGTCGACGGCCGTGTCTCTGATACCATTCGATGCCCGTGGTGCGGACGTTCGGGAGGATGTCGGGCGTACGTCAGGAAGCAGCGTAGTCCACGTGTCACAACAACCCTAAAATGCTTTGAACTGTGTGGAAAATCGGTCAACAACGCACGACACGGCAGGGAACAAAACGTTACACGCTGGCGGACATCCGCATCATTAATAACGCGCTTCGGGGCCCCCGGATTATCGCTGGGACAATCGATTCCACAGTGAATGGCTGATCGAACAACAGGTCAAAGGCGAAGTATCACAAACGGTGGAGGCGCGCTAAAACGCGGAGGCGATCCGTGGGATAGGATTAGGTGGGTGAGAGCCGTGTTTGATTCGAAGTAGTCCCGATTGAGGGCGCAGACTGTAGCAAACCTCATACTCTGCGAGGGTGGCATAGTAGATGGACGTCGGTATTTACGCATAAACCGATCACGTGATTCTCACGTCTCCCACCCGCACACGCAGCACATTGCTCGCAACACAATTAGCTTTACCCGACCGACTGATCACTGATACTCGTCGGAAACCATCGATCGAAACTTAACACTGTTTGCCAGCGTCCGTTGCAACAATACGTGTTTGCGGGGCGTATAGCATTATCATGCCAGCCGACAATCGGAAAACATAACCAGGAAGTCTTGTGGGCCAGTCTGTGGCCTTGGAAGTCAAACACGCACACAACAAAGGTCCTCCTTGGGCGCGAAGGAAGTGAACGCCTGATAAGGCGTCCACGGTTTCGGAACGACGATCCTGACAGCGCATGGAAAAGAGAGTGGAGAAGACAAAGATCCGAACAGCACGTAGTCAACTAGCAGAAAACGGAGACGTTTTTTGCACGCTTGAATCAGAAGAAGGATAGGGTTACCATCAGACCGCGAGACACCATCTAGACTTCACCCGGCATTCCGCTAATCAATTCGGCGCATAGAAATAGCCAGTCGTGATCACAGTTGCCTTCCCGGTACACGAGGAAATTGTGCGCCGTTCTGTCACGCGAGAGGTATTAGAGGCAATTCTCTGTACCCGACGGAATTAGCTGTGGGAAAACGGATAGGTATTAGCTGCCACGGGCATTTAAGTACGCATTATCGTTAGCGAAATGACGCATCGGGAACGCGGCACCATCCCAGAATGTCTGGGAAAACAGTTCTTCGTAAACGCGGACGGATTAAAAAGGTCGTTGCACGCGTGGAAAGCGGTGAAGTTGGAGTGAAAACAAGACGAACCCCAAACAAAAAGGGGAAGTAATTTCTGGTTATCCGCTGCCCCGTTCGATTAGAGGCGCGTCGCCAGTCGGCAGTCTGCTCCCGACTGCCGCTGCGGCTGCTGATGGGAGTCGCGTGAGCACCACGTCCGTGTTAACAACAAAATTGTCCCCCAAATGAGAGCACAACTAAGTGCAAATGAGCTCGCCGGCGAGAAAAACGCGACGGTTAGGTGGCGAGAGAAAAACGAGGCAATGCGTTTCTCGCCTGGAGACAGCCGGCCGGCCACTGAGCGGGAGTCCCGGAAGCGGAATGACGCGAGTGCGCGCACAAGTGCGGCGGTATCCGTTCGGCGCGTGGCCCATGGCCGGGCGGACGCAAGCGCGACACACGGAGGCCCACTGGAATGAGTGAGTGAGTGAGTGAGGTGCTGTTGAGGCAATTGAAAGCCGGCAGTAGACAACCGTTGGGGCAGTGGCGGCAGCCACTGCAGCAGTTAGCCCCCAACTGGCGTATTAGCGGAGTATGCCGGAAGCCGCCACGGGGACACACACGGCAGTTGATGGAGCCGCGTCCGTCCACGCGGCAGCCGACGCCCGTGGCGGGCATGCGTCAAGGAAGAAAACTTAGTGGGAAGTAGATGTGGATGAAAGCCGCCATGATTGACTTCGCCCCGAAGAAAAGCGCCGCCGCCGCCGTCGGCAGGCCGGAAACCTCAAAGATCACGGGCACTCACACGGAACGTCCCGCTCAAGCCGCACACACATGCTCACAACGACCCCCCATTGACACTTGCAACAGCGACATGCACAACAGCCGGGGACGCGGGGCAGCGCTGCATAGCGCATAATGACGCGTAAGAGCTTATAAAAAGCGCAAGACGTCTGCTAAAAATGCGCGACGATGTCTGCATGACCCGAAAAAGGCAGCCGGGGAGCGTTTAGCGCAAGGGAGAAAAGAAAAGTCGCGGCTGAGTTTGGAGGAAAAGGAAAACCCGCCACCGCCTTACATCTCCTGCGTATGGACGTGCATGCGGCCGGTGGCGTTCCATCCCGCAACGTCCTTTGCGGCGCAGCGCTGCTCAACGCGGTGGTCGCTGCTTCGGTGATGAGCTGAACTTTCTTGGGCCCTTCTCGAGATAGGCTGTCGCACCAGGAAGAAGAAGACGGAACGATGGAATAATCCGCGCAAAAATGGGAAAAACGGGAAGTTGTGAAGGCGGCGTGGGGTTATGTCCGGGACCAGAACAGCGTAAGGCTCTCAGCGGTAGCGTCGAAACGCACCGACGTTCACCCAGGTACGCCGGTGGCCCGACGAGGCGCGTTAATTCGTGGGAACCCTAATGCAACCTGACAGGCGGCGGCCACAATGAACGCGTACAAGAATGCGCCGGTCTAAAAGCGCTCTTTTAAGTTTTGCGTGTTGTTAGTCGCGGAATTCCGCTAGACCTAACTTCAACGGGGGGTTATCGAACGCGGAACGCATGCGGATGGCGGACGTCCTCTGTCTTGACGGAAGTGCTTGCCGGGGATGAAACACGGCCTTTGTTTTGCTCCAGCGGCAAATGGAAGAGATGACGAACGGACGGGGACAGCCGGCTCTCGCGAGGGCCACGAGCTTAGTGAAAAGACAGAGAACACTCCCAGGGGCGGACCGCCCCGCCGGCAGCAGCCGGACGTTCCCGGGAACTGCGCCGGTGGCCTGCCGCTTGCGGCACTGCTGCGACACGGAAAGGTAGCGAAGTGAAGTGTGCGTGTGCCAACTTTGCCGACAGGACCGCGACAAACACGGAAGCGGCGCCACGCCCCTTTCTTGCTTACATACGTTGCAGACGTGGGACCACGCGGCACCGCTAGCGAGAGTACCATGCCGCGGGGATGTCCGCGTTGGAACGCTAAAGTGTGCTTGCGTATGAAGCTCGCCCACTCGCTTCGGCAAGAGAATGGATAGGCCTAATTGGATAACAAATAAATCGGCGATTCCCGTCGTCGCCATCATAGGCAAATTTTACGTTTATGCAACAGGGGCCAACATGGTCAGCGTCAACGACCTCGTGACGAACTAAAAGGGCACAAATATGGTGAGGGGCTAATCTGTCACACTCTCGCCACTTGTGGTTGCCTGCGCAACCAGACGGATTGCCTGGGTTTTCAACTTCGCAATTTGTGCTAAGTCCTTTCTTTATCTACTCCGTAAATGGGCAGTCTGTGTTGGATTGTATTTTCATTTAAAGTAACAAGGACTGACGCGGCAGACGATATTCTGCGATAAAAACAGCTAGGTAACTAGCGGCTGACCGGAATTGTTATTCCCTAAAGAAGCAACCAGCCGGAATGGTTACGCACAGAGGCCTGAAAACATCGGCAAAGTACATGCGGGCAATAATTAGCGACACTGCCAAAGGACATGGTTAGCCACCGCAGGTACAAAGGTCGGCTCAGGTAAACCAGATCTCGGGAATCCCCATGTCTGCCGGTACCGCTTAAGCGATCATCACCACCTGTACTACAACTCATTCCGGTTGAAGTTGTAGGAGGCCGTGCAAGGTAACAAACCGCGGCAGGCTAATTATAGAGTGTGAACGCGTTGATGCATCGGGATACCATCGAAATAGCCAAACATCGCGTACACGCAGGTGACCAGCTAAAGAGATTCAGAGTTGAGATGGTCAATTAGGAAGAAGCCGCCACAAGGGGTAAACATCAACAACGCTACACTACTTTGCTTCGCAAATCCCGAAAAAAAGGTGCGCGAAGTCTTAATAGGTGACCACCAACGAGTGGGAATCCTCTTATGTCGCGGGATTAAACCGTAACAGCGTAGTGTTGGGGAAAGCCCTAACGACCAACTACGTGAAACCCTGTTTTCGTATATTTCCCTGTGAGCGGAAATCCGTTAAGAGCTCGTTGTTGTGGCCAGCGAATCAGAGAAGCAAACACCGGCGTGTGGTAATCACAACGTTTTCAGCTGAACTGTTGCATCCCTTCAGGGAAACGCTGTAAACAGGTGGTCACGCGAAAAATGCTTAGATTAAAAGCTATGCAGCATGTGCTTTACTGATCAAGCTCTCGTTCGGCCTACAACTCCTACATTCTCGGTTATGCAGCAGGCTCGCAGGCGCACCCATATGTGCCGCGCGTCACGTTACCCAACTCGTTCGAATACACACCGAAGCATTAAAAATTGAAGCTGAGAAACCCGCCGAATTCTGCGAAATTTGCGAAGCCCCACGGTGGTGGGATATCCCGCAAATAACCACTGCTGCTCGCTGCGCGATATCGTGTGCGCATGACGAGAGCGTCTCGCGTGCCGTCCTTAGAGTCGTCAACACGGGAAGAAGTTGCATCGCTGATTGCCGTCGCACCCTCGTTGAGTATTCCGGGAGCCTTGTAGCGTTCGTGCATGCACTTGTGTGCCGCGGTCGAGACTCCGGAAGAGGTCACGTGTGCCTCGGGGCTACGGAAATGACGCCCATGTCCGACAAAATCTGCTTGCTGTACGCCAAGTCGCGGAGAGGCATTAGGCGGACGCGAGTTGTACTTGAATAAAAAATAATGCTTGCCGCCGCTGCGCTAAGTTCTGCCAGAAATCACTCGAGCGCTGCCGCAACACGCAGGTGTTAGTGCCTCGTTCTCGCAGTAATCGAGTGGTCGGAAAGCAAAATAAACAGTTAGCGGCATGCACGACACTTTCACATGGTTGTTCTATGATCTCGACTAACCGGGGACGCTAATCTCGCTAAAGGTATTGTTGGCCTTCCAGTAAAAGGCCAGGGAAACCCTCAACGTTGGTTCGATGAGATGGAAACGAGAGGGACGAATCCAAAAATTGTCCAAGCAATTTTTAAAGGCACAACGACGACCCGCAGCTGAGCTAACATTGCACTGAGGCTTCCGGTGTAGTGGAAAACCGCCAACGACCAGCGTACCAGAGATCAACGTTTACTGCGACGATTCTCACAGTGTTCGCTCACTAATCGTCATCTGTAGGAGTCCATCAGTGGTGACTCCCCTTCATCGAGTCGACGCTACTGCAGGGTCTTAGCCGATGACGGACGATAGCGCCTTGTAGTTACATTTGCCTCTAATAGCTCCACTCCTACGATTCGTCGCGGCGTTGCTTCCGCGACGAGCTGCGAATGCATTTGGCTACTTCCGGCCAATAATCCCGGAGCACTTTTGCTTACCCGCTACATTCTTAGCGGCGTACTTAGAAATCGGACTGCACCGATTTATGACTAGTTGGTAAAAAACCATACCCAAGTCAGTGAAGTGCCTTCTGCAGACGCCTAAGTATGGCGAAAGACTCTTGCAACAGGTGTAAGTTGTACTCAACAAACAGCAAGACGTGGCACCGTCTGATATACGCAGAATGTGCTTGTCTCGGCGGAGTACGCACCATTCTCTGTTCAACAGGATTTAATTAGCTTTACATCACTTTGACCTCCGTTCCGCTCCCTTAAGAGAGTGACGTTCCACTCTGCGTTGGTAGGAAGGAAACCAACACGATATTCAGATTCGTATCGCCGTCATACTCTGTTTCGTACTGCAAACAGTGTCAAGAGTAGGCTTAATAACATAAAAATTCTTGAGGATATAATCAAGTTCATCGAATTCTCTGCGCTGTGCATGGTGCTAGGGTAATTATGCATGACGCAAAACATTGTTGAAATGCCCACAGACCCCTAAAGACTTGAGGTCTAGGTTTCGGTAACTGCTTCCGTCGCACGATTCGCTTCTGCACGCAGTCAGCGTGCGCCTCCAAAGCGAATGGCAAACTGGCTGCAAATTCATATTCTTGCACACAAACAAACAAACTCGAGGCGTGTTAACCGTTCAGTTAACGAGTTGAAACAATGAAGGAAGAAAACGAGAGTATCTACACCACAAAATTCGGTAGGTTGCAAAATACTTGTGTCTCTGTAAAGAAGTGATTTTAGTACACACAACTCCATCCGAGATCCTGCTCGACATCATTTCCTTCGTCGACAAGCAGAGCGTCTTCAACACTCGACTGATTTGTCGTCGGTTCGAAAACGTCATGCGAGCGTCAAGGAATGTGCTGCCGTTGCCATTCCACCTGTACAGGTAGAAAAGTCACAGCTGTTGATGATCCAGTTTCAAGACCATTGGTTTAGACTTCGTATTCGCTTTGCTGGTAACTGTGTTCTTCTGACCACTGCTGCCGCTACGCATGAACTGCCTTACGCGAAGAACAGCTACGGACGATTCCTCGAGTGCCTGGACTATGTCCACACAAACGACCTGCACTTCAAGTTCGACAGAGATCTGCCTGACGAGCTGGTGGCTGAAATTGTCTCTGAGCTTCGTCTCGTCCATCAGAACAATCCCGACATCTGGGACACAACCGCATGCATAGGTACAACTTTTACGGCCTACTGTGCTGAGCAAAGCGATTTTAGGGTGGTTACCACCTCGTGCTGTGAAGCCGTTGCTTACCGACGTGCTCTTCTGTCGCTCACTTCGATTCCGTAAGAAGGACGTCGTGGACGAGATCGGACGCGTGCATGAGCCGCTGTTGAACCTACCAGCCTTACGAAACGCCCACCGAATCGCGTTACGCGACTCGTCTGGTTGGAAGCAGACAGCTGACGAGCTGTTCGCGTGGCTACACCTTAAGGGCGGCAGAGAGTTCAACGGCGGGCTCATGGATGAGGCATCAAAGGACGAACTCATTAGAAGGCTTGTAGAGGTACGCGGCCCTGCTGACGTGCTCTGGCGCATATTATATCGTTTAGGACTTCGAACATGCCATTGAGCCTCATCACTATGACCTCAACATGCGGAATGAGAAAGGATTCGACCTCGGCAAGAAATACGATGGCGGCGGAAGCGGGTGTTGGCGGGGCGCATATCACAATGAAACCACCAAAGAGATTTTAAATTTCTATGACAGCTCGGAGGACTACAGCTTTCAACGATGTCGATACCTGGATTTCGGTCAAAGTTGGATTTCTGAAGAGGATAGCGATGCCGAGGATTCGGAGGAGGAAGAGGGTGACGAAGATATCGTTGACGACTTGTAACAAGTGGAAGTTGTCGTTAGCTCATTGTACAGTTGTCTATGGTCGAAGTAAACATCTTACACATCTCCTTGTCGTCCAAATATTCAGTATGAGCAGTAGGTGATGTAGTCGCAAGCTTAGCTTCTGCATAAAACCCATCTTTGCGTCGGTGTCCAATGACCGACTCCAGTCGGGTTCAGTAATTCATTTCGTAATAAACGAAGCTTCATCACAATGGTGGCGTTAACTTAATTTTCCCCATGCCAAGGGTATGCGGTCTTAGAATTCTAGACACAAGTTCAACACATCATAGTGTTGGAACGCAGTCAAGTACGTTAGGCTAGGTAGTTCCTTGACGTTTAAACCTAGCTGACCGACGGGTAAGAAAGTTACCTTACTTTTCTGGTAAACAACTCGGTATACAAGGGAATAACACGTGTTCCGTACTCTTGCGCATAGCCGGCCGATCCTCTTTTTCTCATTTTTACAGCTTCCAGCTCTAACCAAACGACGTATAACGGATTTTTCAGTTTTCGCAGCTCGTGTTAGCTGCCTGTCGATTTTAGCAGTGAATGCTCTAATGCATCCTTTCAGTTTAATTGTGTAGGCCAATAACTTCTAGTTTTCAGTAACCTACAAGTATTGGATGCAGAGTAGCATGCGGGTAGATAGGTTTTTATCGGAATGCGAGCCTCATTCAGAATGCAATTTAACCGAGAGAAGCAGAGAGTGAGTGGTAACCAATGTAAAAGAAGGAACACAGAGGAAAGAGGCCGGGAGGCTGCCTAGCCGCCGAGCTGCTCCGAGAACACCTCGATGACGTCGTCGTCCTCCATCTCGAGAGACTTCGGCGTGTCCTCATCGTTGATGCGGCGGCCGTCGAAGAGGAAGCGCAGGGTGTTCACGGAGACGCCGGTGCGCTCCGCGTACGACTTCTTCAGCTTGCCCATCGACGTGCCGAACTTCACGCGGAAGTGCACCTCGTTGGAGTCCTGAAAATGAGCTGTTAATGCTGAAGATGGATAAGCCACAAGCGTTGCATATAGTCTTTTAAAGGCCTTACCTGGCCGACGACCTTCAGCTTGATGTACTCGGACGCTCCGCCGGCATTTGCGTTATCACCACCGTCAGCCATCGCAGATAGGGTTGTAAGGTTGCGGTAAACTAAAGTATTAAATGAGTAAACGTGATTCAACACCAACAACTGCAGAAGCAATATAAACCGTAGTAACGCAGTACTACAACAGCGACTGAACTTACGAATTTTCCCACCCACGATTGCTACAGGGAAAAAGGCCGGATGCTGAAAGCGTCGGCTTTCGTAATCCTGGGGAATTCTATTTCGCCACTTTTCTTGACCTCCACTAAGCTACGCTGAAGCATCTAACACCAATCATGAGCCAAAACAACTGAATAGAAGTGAATCGGAAAACTAGAACGCGCACCGGGATTCTAGGAAGTCTTATTAATGACGTCGTGCGTGCCATATCTGGCCTGGGTATTCAAACAAATCTGGCAGAATGACAAAATGCGCCATTTTTATTGTGATGCTCACTCAGTATGCGTGCGCGCGAATTCAAATGGCTGCTTCTCTCATGAAGTTCTCCATGCGAATTCACTCTTTTACCAGTGCACTGGATGAACGGGACTGAGACCTGAGGACATCAGTGAAGCGCAACTACTTGAGCACATTCGTTAATCACCAAGGACCTGAGAAACGTACAAAGGTCTGCGGAAGTAGGGAACTCATGTAAAGTTGGAAGCCACATAAATGTGGACCAGGACTAGGCTATTTAGAAGGTACGAATGTCACCCTGCCTTCCGATAGCAAGAACAATTCGCGTAGCAGGTGCAAATTAAAACATGACGAAAGTTTCAAATCATTCTTCGTTAGGCATCGCTTGCGTCAGATTGATATCACAGACGAGCTGGCAGCATTGCCCAGCCACCGTGCGAACTTCGTCCTTTTGGGGAAGACCGGTTGGACACATATAAAAGCACAGGTTCATTGGCCATCCGAATCACTTGTCCAGAGGACCTTTGAAGTGGTATTATCAAATGGCTTAATGACGCCAGGCGTCGAAGGAAACTTCCCAGCGGTTAATTCCCGGTGACCTTGTTCTCGGCAATTGGTTATGCGGCTATACTAGCTCATCGTTACGAATGAAGGAGGCTTCAGCTTATGATGTCGCTTTCGCTAGGACTAGGTCGCCACTTTTTGGCCGTGTTTATGTTGTCTGTTTGAAGACTACGGCTAAAGCTGGATCCATGGCTTTGCTACTTGGTTTGCTTAGACTTACCCATGATTGTAGAGGTAGGTAGGATTGAAGGCTACAGAAGCTATGGTGGTAGCTTTTCTATAGCGTTTCGCAGTGCCCTTGGTGTCGCCGGTCCAGTTTCCCCCAAACGGGACAGAATGAATTTCTGCCAATAAACGTCACGCACGTACTTCATGCGTCCAGGTTTCTCAGGCAGAGTTTCATTGGCCAAGTTGTTTTTTTTGACAGACTCCTTATGCTCCTTGGAGAATCGTAGACTTTGTCCGCCCGTTCGGAATGTACTTTGAGACGGACGCAATGTTTTGCCCTAACCTTCGGTCCTTGTGCAAGCAGCGCATTGCAGCTCGCTGCCTCCTCCTTCGCCCAGAAGCATAAAGCGTAAACAAAGTGTTTATTGGCGTGCTGTCTGCGTCAGCATTGTACCCCGTACTAATCATTCCGTTTATTTAGACAACGATGAACGGTACGAACGATAAGCTTCTTCACCTAAATGGCAGCAGAGCGTACGTCTTGGACGGTGGATTTGGCTCACTTCTCGAGCGTCTTGGCTATCCCGTAGAGGTAGGCATGGAACACGAAAAAATAAGCCATAGCACGAATATCCGTAGTTTCCTACCTTCCTATTTAGAAGCACATCCTATGGAGCGGTGGTGCATTGTTGGATCGTCCAGATCTCGTCGAGAAGGTCCACGAAGAGTATGCTTCATTGAGCATTTGTACGATGCCAGCGATGAGCATTTAGGTTCATCGATGCTGGCGCAGAAATCATCGAAACGAACACGTACCACGTCTCAATTCAGAAGCTGATTGATGACAAATGCTATAGCCAGGAAGAAGGCGAGCAAGTCATCAAGGCAAGTCTCATGAACCAAGGCAGCTAACGATTCCGAGGCTTAAGCAAGCAGTACGAAATGCTTTGACGTCCATCAAACGTCGCAGTGTGTCAAAGGAGGCACTTGTTGGAGCCGTCGGTCCGTACGCTACCTACCTGCGTGATGGGTCCGAGTACACTGGTGCGTACGTGGACAAGCCAGATTTCAACGAAAAAGTAGGTGGAATAGCTAAATACGCCGTGCAACGCGGGCATTTAGGTGGTCATCGACTACTACCGCCTTCAGACGAAGCCGCTGATCGAAGCCGGCGTCAAGCACCTGCTGTTCGAGACGATTCCTTCGCTTGTCGAAGTAAAATGTGCGCTGGACGTTCTTGATTCTCTTCCCCAGTTTGTTCGCGGATGGATAGTGGTCTCCTGCCAAGTACGTTTGTTTGGGGCTTGCGGAATGGTTGATGTCGTTTAGGATGCCTTGCGCACCCGGCACGGTGAGGCGTTCGCTGACGTCGTGAAACTTGCCGCTGCTCATCCGAAAGTTACCGTCGTGGGCATCAACTGCACATCTCCGCTGGACATCACAGGTAGGGCACTGGAGGAGCCTTCACATTTATTACGTTTATCGTTTGCAGGGCTTCTGGAATCGGCCGCGGGCAAGAATAACGGGAAGCCGTTCGTGGTCTACCCGAACAGCGGTGAAATCTACAATCCTCAGACCGGACGTTTCGAAGGCGACACGAAGGTCGATCTCATCGTTGACTCCATTCCGACGTGGTACTCGTTGGGCGCGAGAATCTTTGGCGGTTGCTGCCGCGTCTTTCCCGAGCATATTCGTCGAATCGCGGACGCATGCCAGGCTCTCAACGCCAAGCTCTCAGTTAACTAATTGTTCCTTCAAGCTTTGCTAACCGATCATCATCGTACTTTCCGACTTGCCTTACCAGTTTCTCACAGTGTAAGATGGTCACTAGACGTGCAACTTTGCGGGACAAATAAACGTATGCCGGTCTGCGAAGGTTGTCCATGGCAGTTTGTAACTTCCGGCAGCCAAAGGTCCGTACGATTAGATAGCTAGAAAGTTCTGAGTTGACGTCATGCTGTGACAGTGGGTACTGAAGCATAAAGGTGCGTGACATGGGATCAACCGGCTATCGCTTCCGTGAAATCTCTGTTTCACTGTGTCGGAGGCACTCACCGTCGTCAACGATAGTGATCTCGAAGTCCTCAATTAAAAAATTTACAGCTGGCGGGCACCGTTTTGCGCGTTTCGCACCCTGCGTGCACTGATCAATTGTCGTGCTGGCACACTCATAGCTAATCCACTTTTGGGCGTTCGTCAACTTTGAATTGTCTTTCAGTAGTGTTTGCAAACGAGTAAAGACGACGTCCTCATGCATGCTTGCGCCGATACCGAAACCGAAACAATGGTCAGCAAGTTTCCCATGCTGACGCGTCTAATGGACGGGGCCATTGTCGTTGACCAGTCACAGTGCGTATCACGTTTCACCGTCGGAAGAAGGTTGCTGTTCCTGCTTGCGAACTCACCCCTTCGTTCGACTAAAAACGCCGAAACACTACGCCTGTCAAAACAAGCATGTTACCTTACTTTTTATGCGTCTTCCTCGGAAGTCTGCTTCCGGTCATCCTAAGAGGCAGCGAGGCTCTGCTCGCAGGTAGCCTCTACTATGCATGCCTTACTTCAGTCGAAACAGTTATTTCGCGCGATTAGCCAGCCCTCTTCTCGAGAGTGGATTACGACCGAAATGCTGCTAAAATGATGACCGGCTGGGCAATCACACAAAGACAGTCCAGCCGAGGCTTGCATGAGATGAGGCATTTTGGCGCGCTAGAGGTCAGCGGCGCAGATGGGCGCGTGGCCTTCCAACGCGTCTAACTGCATGTCGAATCCGACTCTTGCCCACTATGGCCGACCGGAGCGCGCTTATTGCGGGTTCAGCGTTTCTCATGTCCGAACCGGATGACGCGGCGTCCTCGGGAATAAGTGAATGCGTGATTTCTCCATTACGTTCAATGCCACTCTCTGTCTTAGAAATCGCGTTTCGAGCGGCGTTTCGTATCGCGGGTTGGCGGCTACTGAGTTAGCCTGACACGAACATGTTTACAAATTGTGTCTTCCGACGTGGCTGATTCTTATTTTGATACCTACGTGACTTTTACATTCGATCATCATTTGCCGCATGTTCAGCCATTCATATTCTTTCGGCCTTTTACAACCCCTTTTTTCGGAAGATGCTTGGACCCTTTCCTTTTTCCTTCGAGCACATTGTGGGTTGTTGTGCTTTTCGCTCTCCTCTTACGCTACTTGCAACTCATGATGCGAACACATGTGTGGGTGATGATCTGCGGCCACCGGATGACACCTGAATGGTTATATGCTTATCCATCACTTAATGCTCACCACCAACTGTTCTTCCGCTAACTATTCTGAGGACCGGGGAAACGTCCGCGGAAACGTGACTGCATAAAACTTCGCGATTGTTTGGAGCAATCGGTGCCTTCCAGCCTGCGATCGTCGGATTTTCCCCAGCAATCCGAATGCTGCAAATGTCAGAAGACGCGAAAGGCTGCACTGTCCAAGCACCTGACTTCAAGGCTCATTGACCTGGACGACTCAGAATCGAGCCCAACGTTTCCTGCTGGCTCTTCGGCCTTTGTTCTACTAGCCTCGGGCGCGTTCGAATGGTGCGCCTACTGTCCGTGGAGTCCTTTTTTGCTTGACACGCATACTGTCCAACGCTAATAGCTTGACATGACTTATAGTACCGTCTTCATCGCATGCCTGCCATCCGGATGCGCAGACGCATTGCAATTACGTAATTAGATCGCTTGTCTATTAGCGGCGTTTTTGCTTCCCATATACCCGCGTCTTCGTTGCCCACCCCAAAAAAGCCTTCGGTGGTCCACTGTCCTGCAACCGACCGCTAGTGGCGTCATCGAAGCGAGAAATTCAGTCGACAGAAACCACCGGGATGCTATTGGCGTCTGCTGGGAGCTCGTTGCTGGATGGGGCTGGCGGACGGTTTCGCCGACCGCGGGCAGATGGGGCTGCGGTTGATCCTGGCCGATATCCCCCACGGTGAGTTAACGCCTGAGGAACTTCATGATGATCGGAGACGAGCGGTTCGGCTTTCAGCTGGCGGTACGGTTGCGTCCCCATTAACGCTTCATTGTGTTAATGAACGCAAAACACGAACCGCAGAACCTGCGTGCGGATCATGGGGATTCGCGTGTTCTTTGTTGCGGGACCACCTTGTTTGACTCGAGTTAGACAGTGGACTGTCTTTAGCCCTGTCGTGTGAGGTAACAAATCTTTCCATTTTCCTTGTCTTCGTTTTGTGTGCACCTACGTTCTCTTGCGATGCGTTGTGGTTTAGACATAAAGTCCCAGTGTGATAACCGTTTCTACTCACCGTCGGGTATCCAGGGACCCGCTGTTTTACCCACCGCTTCCACGTTGCGTCGCTACTTAAGCGCTTCTGCAAGCTAGTTAACACTAAACGACCGTCTTTATGAGCCTCCGATTCTTATCAGAGCGCTATATCGTTTTAGCGTCGCGCGGTCATTTTATTGCCCCTCAAGTGGCGGATCACTGAAAGCGGATGTGATTTGATCGATCGCGTGTGTCCACCTCGCTATCCACGCCACGTTCGCTTTCGTTCAGTCCGCTTACCTTAATAGCTGCGAGCTTCCAGGAGTTAGATACCCAATAGGCCCACAGGTTTCCTCCACTCAGCTACTTACTCGCGAAGGTCACGTTTGACTTCACCCTAGTCCACCACTCCCTTTCTCGAGATCACGTTAATCGGTCCGCAACTTTCGCATCGCTTAACAAATTAAGTTCATCGGCTCTCATACTGAGAAACCGCGAACGTGTGCGAAATGCTAGGAGTGGAAACGTGTGGCTCCTGGTGTGGTTGCGCGTGTCGATTAAGGTCAATCCTCGACGATGACACGTCTTACCCACCTATGCATATATTTCGCCGAGAGCGAATGACCAATTTTATCATCCGTGAGCGCGAAGATTCGCTCGAAATCTTAAATTTGCATAACCTAATTGAAGTCCGTTCAGTCACAGCTGGTCGGTGAGAGAGTCAACAAGGCGGAACGGCAAACAACCCTTTGGTGGGAATGTTAAACAGCAGCTACAATAGCCTGACGAGGAGTCAGACGCCGACGAGTCGGGCTGGTCCGTCCCCGAAATGCTTCGGGACCACGAATTATGTAAGCAATGCCGTGTATCACGATAGTGTTCAAGCCGAAGCGAGTGCCGCCTGTCAGCTTCGATCACGGCTCGCTGGTTTAGGTACTCAAAGAGGACCATGAAAGGGAGCGCCTCAGGTGGCAGCAGAAGTTGGATGAAGTGGAAGAGAAGCTCGCAGAAGCCGCGATCAACAATTCCGAGTTGGCTCAAGTCAAGGCCGAATTAGTAAGTTCGCGCGCCGTTGGACGCCCGCAGTCATTGTCACCTTGCCCACCCGCCTTCCGTCCCTTCTTAAACGTACAGTCACCGATTGCACAAAAGCGAGCCGACGCCCGAAACCCAATGGAGGGATAAGAGTCCTTGGCGTCGGCCCGCTATGAGCCCGACTGATTTACGAGCGGTTTTTGCGCTGGTGCCACTAAATACTACTTTGTTCCCGCCTGTTCCAGTTAGTGCCGTTTTACATTAACCGAGGGCCGGCTGCTATCGGCTCCCCTATTGTTTCACCAGCTCTAGAGTCATTGGACAAGACTCAGAATCGTCTGCGATCTGTAGTTTATCCCTTGTGCAGTAGTTTATCCGTGTTAAGCATTCGTCTAAGCATTTTTCGTGAAGAAGTAACACAGTGCACCTGCCGGATTTTAAACCACCTGTAAGAGAAAACCGGAGTTAAGAAAAGGTTCAGCGGAACCAGTTCATGGATTAGGGCCCAGGAAGTTTAATGGGATGACAGCCGAGAGAGCGGTGAGGTCAGTTAATGTAGACCCTAATACGAACACCTTAAAATTACACGCAGCCATGGTATATCATTTAGTCCCTTAGTCAATTCTTATGTTATCCCTTTCTTCTTCTGGTCTGCTCTTGTTGCGCCTTCGCTTCGCAACTCGCTTTTGTTTAGAATCGAAAAATCGTCGACTTCGAGAAGAACCAGCGGCCGTTGATAGAGCAGAATCGCCGCTTGAGCGACCGCAATAGAATATTGAACAACGAGATCAAAAAGCTCGAGGAGCGACTGTCGCACTCGAGGGACGACTTCCTCTCGCTGGTATGCCTCGCTTATGACGAATGCGTGTTCGAGCGCAGCTTTCAGTTCTTCGTACGAAACCGCTTTCAGAGAGACTCCTACGATCGGCTCTGCAAAGAGAACTCCAGCCTCAAAGAACAGCGAGTTTTTCCCGAGAAGCTCGACGAGCTCGAGCAAACCCGGGCTAGAGTCCTTGAGTACTCCAAGTGTATTACTGCGCTTAGGCAGTCCGCACTAGTAAGTAGAGTCCCCTGCGCAAAACTTTTTGGGCGTCGGTGATGGCTCGCTACTAACTGCTCCTACTGTCTTTTCCCTATCCGGATCGGTGGCCGCGTGATAATTCTCTCATGCTTTAGGAGAAGGACCGCAGGTACGAGCTTTTAGTGCAGCGCTTCAAGAAGCTCAAGCGCTGCGTTGCTTCCTCCAAGCGCACCGGGTTGGATGACGACAACCATAGCTGCATCGGTTCGGAAGGCTCCATGGACAGCTCTATGCTGGACACCATCACCGAGGACCTTGACGAGGTACGTGTGTATGCGTATATGTCACGAATTGTGCTGTTCCTGCAGTGACTTTTTATGAAGCTTCGTAGAGCATAGTATACGCTCAGTAGACGAGTGCCTAACTGTGTGCCGTTCTCTTAGGACCTACTCATTTCACCGATAGTCCTACCAGCGGAACTCAGTCCCATCATGACTGCGACCGAGTACGGCCTCTCAGAGCAGCTCAGCTCCGCTTCCGCGACGATTGCCGAGATGCAGCGACTCATCGACTCACAGAGTGTCAGTGTGTTTGAATTATAACTGTGTTGCTGTCAATTTGTCTTGTTAGCACAACGTCGCAGATTACCTAGCTAGTGATTTAGGACAGCCTTCGCGACGACGATGAGCGCATTCGGACGCTAGAGAGTGAGCTTGCGAATGCGCAGGAACAAAACGACCTTCTCGAGTTTCAGTTGGTCGAGCTGACTGAGAATGCGCAGGCAAAGGTGGGCTGGCTACTCGTTGCGTGTAGTATTTCATGTCATATGTCGGTTTAGAGCAACGTCCGCACGGTCAGTACCTATTGCCAAACGGACGAGTCAACGTCAGATATTGAGTCGGAGGACGAGGAGGAGATATTGAGCAGGCTAAATCTGGTATGGTCACTGCGCAGGTCGTTAATGATTCATGCTCGTTTAGACTCCTGAAGCAATTTCGCGGACTAGCAAGGATCTCGAGAAGGTGCGCACGACGAGCTTCTTAAGTGCTCCCGACCGCAAGGCAGTACGACATGGCGTTGAATGCATTGTGGGGTTGTCGAACGTAAGTTGAATCCTTGTTTCCTCTCTCAATGTACATTGGTTTTAGAAAATGGAGTTCTACAATTCGAAGTTGAACATGATGGAATGCGAGCTGAAGAGGCTCGAGCGGCAGAAGGCCGACGAGATCGCAGAACTCCAGCAGAAACTCGACGAGGAAGAGAGCGCTAAGCAACGGAAGAAAAAGCAGCTTCAAGCGGAAATTGAGCAGCTGAAGAAGCAGGTGAGTTCCGCGAGCTCACCGTTTGACTCGTAATTAACAACTCTTACAGAAAGCGGACGAAGCACGTCGAACGTCGCAACAAATCCGAGACCTCATGGAGACCCAAGAGGAGATGTCGAAGTACGTGGCAACTAAAACCGCACGTATCGAGCAGCTAGTGAAGTACGACATTCCCCAAAATATTGCCTGCTTGACACACGTGCTTCCAGGCTACTCAAAGAGTCCACCGACGCCAACACGCTGCAGCGAAGCAAGTCGGAAGCTCAAGAGCAAGTCGTGAAGGAGCTCGAGGAAGAACTGCAACGGCTACGCATGGATTATGAGTCCTGCGCAACAGAAAGGGATGCCCTGCAGGCCAAGCTGAGCGAGCTGCAGAAGCGACTCGGCGGCATCGAGGCGGATATTGCGAGCGAAGGAGCCAACATCGGCATCATTCAAAAGCAGTACGACCTGCTCTCGGAGGAGAAGGAGAAGCTTGCGTCAATCAACCAGCAGCTGCACGCAGAGCTCAGTGAGGCACAGGCGCAGATTGAGAAACTCAGGGAGCAAATCCGACCTATCGGGTAAGGAGGGTGTGAGTTCCAAAACGTTTGACAAATGTTGTCTAGAAGTCAGCTTGAGAGGCGCTACGAAGAGGCTCGGTATCGACTCTCGGAAGCGCTACGAATGCTGGAGGAGGCTAACGAGCGCATGGAAGAGATGCAACAGCAGCAAGGACACGAGAAGTGCCTTGCCGAGATCAAGCAACTCAAGACCTACAATCAAGAGCTCGAGGAGCAGTTCAACTCTCAGATGGAGATCATCACTGCACTAAAGAAGAAGTTCATATTGGTAGTTCCGAAGAAGGAATTAACGAGTTCTGCCTGCCCATTTAGCTGCAAGGAAAGGCAAGCTCAACCGATAGCGTGGGATGGACCTCGAACAGCAGCGACGGCGCCAACTCCATGGACGAGGAGAACTACCATTCGGAGGAGAGCTCAGAGGGCGGATCTCGCAAGAAGCCATAACACACTAACTGCTCGTGCTCTGAATACTTGTATTTATTCGCTCATCTGTAACCTACGTGTACAACATTAAAGAGATACGCGGACGCTTGCCCATTTGTTACTTTAAGCAATGTGCTAGAGATTGCGCAATCATGTAACAATATGTACGTCGTGACCAGTTTACTGTGTCCAAACAAAAATTATTTCACAAAACGTTATAGACAATAGTTTTGAAAGATACAGCTTTAGAGAACAATTTCGTCATTCGAGCTCATGGCCGCCTAAACACACTTTCTTAAGTTTTGAGAGACAGCTTTACTGACCTCGAGGAATCCCTGCTTCATATTATGGATCACAAGCTGCACGAGCTTTGTCCACGTTGCTTCGATGCTCTGCCTGTCCGCATCCGATAGTTGTTCCATTGATCGCGATCGCAATCCGCGCTGGTAGCCCAACCGAAAGTTGGCTGCACTTAGAGCTAAAGCATCCTTGACGTTGTGGCAACTTGCAAAGGCTAGGAATGAAAAAAAGATAAGTAGGACATCAAATGTCGCATACTTCTTCGAGGAGTGTCCGGCTTGTGGTTCGTCATTATGATTGTTTCGATGACAGACCGCTTAACGCATAGCCAGTTCTGAATGCATCAGTGAGGATCCAATCATACGACCGGGCATACCTCTGCCTGGAACCAGACCTTCATCCGGTAGTGGAGCACGCCGTTGGCGCGACACATTTCGCAGAACTTTTCTTCCGTGGCATCTGGCCTCTCCATCATTTTGACCAACTAAAGGCTGCTTAGAAGGCTTTTTGGAGTGAGGTCTTGGAGGGTGTAAAAGGTAGTGATGTTTAGAAAGGCGTACCTTGGCGAAGAATCGCGTCACACCGTCAGCGACCATCGATGCTCTAGGCGCGTTTTTTCGTAGCTTCGTAACGTCGAATACTTCTAAAATATAGTTTTGAAGAATGAAGTAAAGAATCCGGCTCACCTATATTGTGTGCCTCATCTGTACAGCGTTCGAGTAGGCTTTTAAAGAGGGAACGCTTGTCGTTGAGCAGTCGAATGACTACCTCAGACCCGAAATCGCAGCTCGCCATGCATCTGAATTTCAGTGATGCTTATTTCATTTCAATTATCAGCACTTGCGAGATGTAAAAGTTCATGGTACGATGGCTACCCGTGCCCAACGGATGAAAGGGAATGGCTACCTAGCCTTCGGATCTGTCGCATTTTCAAAGGCAAACGGAGGCAAAACGAGAGGTTTCGATCATGAACATGACCTAACCTGTTGAAAGTGTTGACGAGAAGCTGTGCCTCTTCGAGCGTAAAGAGTCCGCAGACTGTCGGCTCGCAGCTTGCCGAGGTCGCCGAACCGACATCCCATTTGGAGCGGGACAGGAGCAGTCGCACTTTGGACGGGAACCATAGTCGTATGGAGCGCATCTGCGAGTTGAGTTTTGTCACGGACCGGGCGGACTGCATGTGCTAGTAAGCGTCTAAACACGGCATTAACCTCTCTGTTTACGTCCACTATAGGTATTCATCCGCGAAAGGCACGCTCGGTACGCACAGGAAACGAAGATCGCAATTAAGGGTGACCTCCCCCGAAGGATGCCGTCGCCATATTGCTATTTGATTAATTATTCACCTTCTGCTGAGCTGCATCACTTCGCCGAATCCCCTGAGGAGCAATCAGCAAATCATTCCGGGAAGTGCCCGGTTTATTGAGCCGTTCGCAGCCTCTTGCGCAGCGACCCGTCGAACTTCCCGCGAAACCATTTTAATGCCTAATGACTTGGGCTATCTATTTCCCGCTTGCAGATGCTCGAGTAGCTTAAGGCAGTGCCTATCTCAAATGGCACGCCCGGTGTCTCAAGACTAGTGTGATACGAAGGACCAAGCTTGGTAATGTCTTTGAACAAGGATGTTAGCCTAGCTAGAATGGGTTCAAGCATGCATTTTGGTTCTTGCAAAAAGAACGGCTAATGAAGGACAATGCGGAAATGCATGGGCCGTACTTTATTTCCGAGAACCGCATGGTTGAGTTGGCACACGTCCTAAGATCTTTAGAGGCCTAAAATTTTGAACGGAAACTGGCGCAACTGCTTTCGCTGTATACTGGGGACGTTCACCCAGCTACCGTCGGTTTTATAGGGTGAAGAAAACAGTAAAAGACAGGTGCTTTGTTACGGTTGGCTTTTATGGGGTAATTTACTGCCACCTAAGCGACAGGTGAAACTGTGTCAAAAGGGTCGGGATCACTTGTCTTACAAAGATCTAGTTTGGGGCGTGAACGCACAGGTGTATTCCGTGAACGGAAGCATGAATCGTGCCCCCAGGGCCCGAGTCGTTGGTCCCTACTTCAGCCTTCGACCAACATTAACGTAGTCCGTGATTTCCGTAAACATGTTTCGATGCCTGAAAATCAACAAGCTCAGGCGGTCATCTAGCCTACAAAATAACAGGAGTCTGCATTCGAATAGGGTTATGGGCGGTTGCCAACTTGCACCACGAGGCACCTACATGCCACATCGTTCATGCCAAGAAGCAATAAAAAAAGGACAGCCACAATACTGCCCTTTTAGCGTTAAATGGCGTCACGCAAGCCATTAACCAACCGAGCACTGAGGACATTTTTTCATTATGGAAAACGTCTCTGCTGTATGCTCTGCAAGATAATCCTGTTTCAGGGCGCATTGACTCTGGCAGCGTGACAGTTCTGGCAAAAGATAACAGCGGTAGACGGGCTGGAATACTATGCTTCCAACCTTAGAGTCGAACTATATAGGTCTGAAGATGTAATGTGTGGGCATCGAGTAGCAGAAGGCTTGTCGGTAGGCTAAACCTTGGACGCTAAGCCATGCCGACGCAGGATGTTTTATTTTCGCTGTCAAAGCAGATAATCCGTTGACCTTTCGGCCACCCACTATATCCACACATGTTGACTCTCTAAGTCCTTAAAGGTATTTTCCGACGGATTAGAGCTTGTGTTGAGTGGTGGGACTTTAGCCTATACGAAATCCTACTGGACAAAACATACTCCATAGATAGAATTGTTAAGTGTACAGGTAAAACAGGTGCATCCAGGTACGAACTCTTGACTCAACATGCCCCAATAGGACGCATAAAAGAACCCACCACACAGAGGCTTACGCAGGATCTGCAAGCGGTAACAAACCCCCGAGATGGCCCCCAAGCCGCGGCCTGTACTTTTAGGCGAAAGTGCCTCATCATTAAATCATTGTCACAAGCGTCTGCCCCGGCGCATAAAACCTGACTCCCACTGGACGCGCACTGCCCATTGGGTTGCACTTTTTTCCGTTGCGACCGTTAGAAATGCATTGTATGGACGACAACCTCAGTGGTGTGCGTGTCACCGCGGGTTATTGGAACTGGTGACCCATAACCGTCAATGAGCCTATCAAAGACCGCTACTTCGCTTACGCCTACTCAAACGATGCCATTATCGTTATGCGGCACCTGGTATGCGGGTAGATGCGAGGACGGTATGGTACCTTATTCCGTGCTTTGCAGCAGCGTCTACGTTGTATTCTGAGCAAGTAACATTAACTGGTAGGCCGGCCTACGTAACTCGGTAGATTGGGGTCATGCTAACTGCAAAGCCGCAGTTTTACTGTTAACCAGAAAAGCTACAACGACAAATGAGAAAGTAGTAAAGCTCATCGAGGTTCCGTGTGTAGGAAGGTAGTACAAGGCGAGTCAAGGCAGGTTCACGCTAGCAAAGAACTGCACGTAGGTGTCGTCGGCGTGGACTTGAGAAACGCGTCGTCGATCGGGGTGCCCGTCTAAACGATCGAAACTAAGAATCAAGTCCCGAACCGGTAGCAGTTGTCAGTTTCATGCCGCAAGTGCGTTCGAAAGCTCAGTGCACCTAGTGGATTCTTACCTTCGAATGCAGTTTTAGCATTGTTCAGCGGCATTTGCAGGGAACTGAGCAACTGGTTGAATCGCGACGCGAACAACGAGGGCAACGAGGACGGCGCTTTTGGCGACACTTCGGACGACGACATCGCGGAATTAATCTAAACAACATGTTATGGAATGTGAGCAAACGTTCAGAACAAAAAGAGTTGTCAGCGAAAGCGTCCGAAAAATTAATCAATCCGCGGCTTCCGGCACCTCTGGATAGCATTTAAAAGCCACTAGACGTAACTAATCCGTCCGCGCTAGCCATCAATAAAAAAAGAGTTCCGCAGTAATCCAGAAGCGCTCTCTAGAGGGACTCTTCTCTGCAACTAATTTGCCACTTAAACCAAGAACACTATACATCAAATGAAATCGAAAGTACTGCGTCCCCAAACTGATCCCGCTTTTATACGCCCTGTAGGTTCAGTAATTATGTTATTAATAAGCTCGATGAAGCAAAACTCATTGTGGGAGCGCAGTGAAAGGTCAGGAAACGCGATGGGTCCACGGGTAGAATGAAAGAGCCGTTACGTGTTCGGCCAGACCTCGCGGCCTCCTGGCCCGGCTAACATCGTGGAATGCCCGCCAGAAATCGCAAATGAACAAAAACCGCGAAAATGGGCCGGCGGAGGAAGGGCAGGTAGTTTCCCGCTCTGCAGACGCGAGGGGCCACTTATGAGTCCCAGCGACGTCATTTTTCCTAGCGGGACCAAAGAGCTTTTTACATGCAAATATCTGATAAGAAAGTGCTTAGTGTGAGTAGTGACTTTCCCAGAACTTAACAGACAGTTTCGGAAACGTGCTCGCAGGAAGCAGTAAGGAAACACGTTGTGGCTAGAAATCTGGACATGATGCTCGCGCAATCGACGCAACTTGTTTAATGGGCGAACGATTATCCGCCCGATTATACGACCGCACTGCGCGGGAAGAAACAAATCCAAGAAAAAACCTCGGTCTCAGACAAGAAAGAGAACGTTTCGAACAAACGAATTCATTGAAATTCGGGGAGGGGAACTGTTCACAGTTTTGACGTCACCTTTCGACCGTGCCTGCCCGGCTTGCCGAATAGCGGCGTTATTGACTCAAAGTGATGCAGCGCAGCACGTATGCAAATGCTTCAGAAATAAGGACGAGGACGCCGTCTGAAAGACGTCTAGACGGCGCCTGCCGAACGAATGTGCTGCTCTTTGTCGGGTCGATTAAACGCGATGCGAACGCCGCTCTGCATCGAACCGCTGATCACCTCTGCTAGTCACGGGAACAGCTGTTGCAAAGAGGAAGAAAAGCCGTACAGCGCGTTACTACTTCAGCGCTTGCGCGAAGTGACCGAAATAGCTGAAGAGGACACGTGAAGCATGTTTACCTAGACCACAGGTTCACAGGGACCAACGCAGCTTTTTTACTTTTCAATCGAAATATTTCTGCAACTTGTTTCCGCACAATCACTGCAATGTCATCATGTACAGAACTTATCAGAATCACGAAAGAAAGACATATCAGTTTTCATCAAGGAACTTTCCTGGCTTGAGGAGACAATCTTGCAGAACAAAGCCCGAATTAGCAAAGAGGTACTATGTGCGTCGGTTTACAGACGGCCTCTCTTCCTCGAACCTAAGCCGCAATTAATTGGAATAACGAGCCGATTACGTGAGCCGGGCCATTCCTCGAGAAACACGACGATTTCAACAAGCAGACTCTTTTGTCTCGTATGTGATTCTTTTCGGAGCGCAGCTATTCCGATCGCCCGCGATGACGAAGTGAGACGGAAGCGCCTTTGTCTCTCATAATTTCATTCGCCTACGGCACAGACACATCCGATCCGCGTGCCGGATCCCTACTTCCTATAAAAGGCGCTCAATCGGCCTGCACAACCAGCTCATTTCCGGGGGCCGAAACGTGCCTTAGCTCGTGGTGTGGAGTGCTGCATATTTTAACCCAATGGCGTGATAGAAGTAAATTTATCTTCCCCGAGTTTTCTGAGGCTGTTTGCCTAATTTGCAGACGACGAACGTCTGCCGGTGTAAAGTTTCGTTGCCCCAGTTCGAAGCGCGTCCCCGGTCCTCGTTTTGACGTCCATGCTCCGCTTGTTCTTGACATCACTTCCGACGATGCCCTGTGCCGGGCACTAGAGATCTTGGAGCTTCGCACAATTAGGCACACTTTTACTGACCCACACTTGCCTTCGGAAGGAAATGCCGGAACAGTCCTCGTCAAACTTGCCAAATGCATCCAGTTGGCGACCGTGATATTTATTGCCGCCTTAGTTGGCTAGTTGACGTGCTGTAAATTTTATGACGGCGGTCCCAAGCCAGCTTCGATTTGCAGGTAACCCGCCTTCCTCTCACGGGAAATAACGATGAAGTACTGGTTCTTCTTGGTCGCGCTGCTCGTCGTCATTGCTCAGATCCTTGCCTACCCCTCGGTAAGCACTTTCATTACACGTAAAGAAAACATAGGGCAAGCTGAAAGGACTTTAAAGACTATAAAGGAACGTTTCAGTCAAATATGGACCTGGAGGACCAACAGCTGGGCCGGTTCTACCGCGCCCTCATGAAGACTAAGAGGAGTCGTAAGTTTTCGTTTTCTTTATTGGCCTATCTTTACCGACATACTATACTCACCCGAACGTTTAGCGAGCATCGGTCTGTCGCTAGCGGAGTACATGGCGAGCCCGCAGGGTCAAGACAACTTCCACTTCATCCCGGGAGCGGGGCGCAAGTAGACGTCGGTCAACCTCGATCCGACCGAGTTCGAACCGGTCTGTTGCTGCATACACTAAGAACACTCCTACCGTTGTAACCGTCTGTCTGTATGATAGTGTTTGTTGGAGGTCATCCACCAACTCCAGTGACCCGTTGTTGCACTATGTCGCCGTGGTTTCTCTCTTCGCTGCCTCGACCCTCTCTTGTCACTCATGACCATTTAAAGTCGGATCACCTTTGACGCGGTGCGTTGCTCATAAAGAACGATGCTGAACGCAAGGGTTATATTCATCCAGCTTGCTTGTTCCGGCATATGCAGGCGCATAGAGGTTACCAATGTTACTCAGAAAAGAAGCCAGGATCTTTTTAGTCTTTGCAGCGACTAACCGATTGGCGCAGGAAAATTGACTCACTTAAGCCCAACGCTAGCATTAGTCCAGTACAAGCACCTCCAGTAACCAGCGGAAATCGTTCAGTATCCGCAAGCCGCCGAGCGGTACTAAGCATGTCCGATTGATACCGGGCGCGCGAGTGGTTCGATCGCACCCGAAACCGAAATGCTAAGTTGGGCTCACGTTTAATGCCTTGATCAAACAAGCTGCTCAGCTTGCTGGCGGGATCCGCACCGCCAAACAATTCGATGACTACCGCCGGCGGATCGTTACCGAACCTGTCCGTCCAATTAACCGGGGAGTTGTTGTGCCCTCACTGCGACTAGTAGCTGGACGCGCTCCAAGGTTTTGTGACCGTTTGTAACGGACACTGGGCACTCTTTGGTGGTTGTCCGTCTTACAACGTTCACAGGATCTCGGCACGGCCCGAGTTTATTCCTCGCTATGTAACAGACATACTTTGCACAACGAATATTCGGAATGTTGACTGAGAGATTCGGATGTCCGGTGGCAAATTTGAGGAGCCCTACTCTTCGGGACATGGCGGAACAAGTAAGCTTGGTATTATCACGTGTCCGTACGACTTCTGTTCATCGGTGTTGTAGATTGAGATAAAGTCGATGTCAAACGTCCTGTATGGGCGCGGAAGGCGTAGGAGCACGTCCTCACCACGATAGCTTCGCAGGCCTTCGCCTCTAGAACAAAGAGAACTGTACCTTAGTAGGTAGATTATCCAATAAGTTTTTAAGTGACCAAGGAAATGGCTTCACGTACGGTCTCTGTCCGACGACAATGGCCTTCACCTGGCGTTCAATGTTCTCCGGAAACTGCCCTACGCCGACCATGAAGTAAGTGTCTGAATATTAATCTTCAATAGCGTATCTTTTCTTGGGACGTACGTGCGGAGGAGTTCCTTCCGTCGTAGACAAAGCCCGGTACGAGAAGAGTGTTGCAGTTGAGGATGTGGACGCGATACGAGGTGACATTGTGGGACCAGCCGCTGATCGGCATGATCTTCTCCTCTTTAGGTGGGTCGACGTTGGAGAGGGAGACGAGAGGGATCCTTCGCTAAACGGAGAATAATTTTCGTATATGGTTAGGCAGTGACTGACCTGTTGGCACTGGTCGTAGATGCCGATCCATTCGTAGTCCGTGACCTTAGCTCCATTCGTCAGGGTAAACGCTGCCTCCTTGTCCACAATGTAGGGCAGCTCGAACTTGGAATCGAACCTTGGTAGGGGCTTCCTACAAGTGACGGAATGCATGACGCTATATTTGGATCGAAAACATACAGCGTGGTAGTGGTGGTAGGGCCGTCCACTTGCTCCCGAAGCTTCAACAGTCGTTGTCGCCGTGGCTCCCGAGGGTCTTCAATCACGTAGAACAGAGGAGTGGTTGTCTGGAAAGCTGGCTCGGTGGTTGTCGCTGACTCTGGATTTTTCTCTGCATCAAACGGCCGCAAAAATTGGTTTCGGCTCTCGTCGAACGCATTGCTGATGTCGTTGACCCCAGGCAGTGCCGGAGCACGACGAGGGTTCTCCGCATAGAGTTGCGCGATCCGACGCAGGTAGTTAGCATAGTCGAGATCGATTCGTTCGTTGAGCGGTGGCAGGCCCAGAACTTCTTCATCCTAGAAACAGAACAATCACATGTAAGGCCCCACGTCAGCGTACAGCAGGCTTGGGAGCACGACGTGGCTTCTCGCTATCTGCTTGCTCGTAGAAAGCTGGAGCATTGTTGGCCTCAGCACTGGGCAGTGAGTAGGGAGCGTTATCTTCCTGTTTGCCGAGCACAACGGGCACTGCGTCCGACGTTTTCGAGCGGTTTCTCGAACGAGTGGTCGTTGCCTTCTTCTCTTGGCTACATGTATTTTATTTGTGTATGACTTTGGTTCATACCCGAAGAGAATTAGCGGCGGCGTAGTCTTAGGTGCAGCAGTTGTGCTAGGCGTATCGGTAATCTTAGTCGCCTGGACCGTTGTAGTGGCTTTAGTTGACGTAGTCGTTGGTGGCGCGGTAGCGCTTGTGGGTGGCTTGCGGCCATACTTTTCACTGCCACCGCTACAAGGATTTACAACGGTATTGGACAATACTCTTACGTCTTTGATACAGCAGCTTTCGCCGTCGAATTCTTCTTCGTGTCGCCTTCGTACTGTCGTATGCGAATTCCGGAGAAAGCGTCCTTGCTGGACGCCGAGGATTTCACAGCTGCTGATGGTGGCGACTTTTCCTTCTCTGGCGACATCACGAGCCGATCCATTTCTACCGGCCATTCATCGAACAGGCTGCCGAAAGGCGAATCACCGGTCTGTCGACGGTGCCTCTTGCGGTTGCGAGCCTGGGTCGGTGGCTGCGCGAGGGTGATCAGTACGCCTTGTCCTTCGACAACATTGTCCTTATCTTGATCTCTCGGCGGACCGACCATCATAGCGGTGCCTACAACAGGTACAGGCCGATATGAACCATGAAATATCGGTGCTTACATCCTTCGCGACGAGGCCTATGCGAGAAGTGATTGAACACAACTGTGTACTCATCAGCGGCGTAGATTTCTGCACTAGTGCCGTCAGTGCTAATATGCAACGCTCCAAGTGGGACTCCATAGTACTCGTCGCCTTCTGTCTCAACTAAAGTGACAGCTTGGCATTCCAAGCATGGTAAGAAGGAATCAAAGAAGTCCATTAAAATTTTAGGAAGCACAGGAGGGTACACGTTAAGACCCACCTGATTCAGATGCTACAACTCCTGCAAAGGAGAAAATAAAGATTAGTGAAGCTAGTACAATACGTCCAGCGTGCTTTCTCCTCATGCTTGAAACTAAACAAAACACTCGGCGGAATGTGATTGCCCCCCCACCGAAGCCGGGAGAACAAAAAAACAATTACGTTCCGACGTGAACGAGGTCATCCGGGCTTGCGAGATGCTATCATGCTGCCGCCCCAATTCCCGCAGATCTAATCACGCATGCACTCATAAATCGGAAGCATTTAAAAGTAAAATGAGCCTCATGCAGTCATACGTTGAAAAGAACTAGATGGGCTAAGCAGCTCTACGTAGTGTGTTGCCTGCGAAAGCTGCTAGGTAAAGAGCAATAACCACAGGCCATTTCCGAGGTGCAGTTTCTTCAAGTCTTTCCATGTATGCAAGGCGTATCAAGCTACGTCAAGCTAAATACCTGATTCAGACACATTCAGATTGACATGTCCCGCCCGCTGGTTTGCGTAGGTGATGTTGTACGAAACCCACGTAATCTCCGAGCAGTGAAGGCTATGGGTCTCGGCAAAACAAAAAGCACCTAGATTATGATGAGGCCAAAGCCAAACTCGAAGTGTCACACTAACAGAGAGATGCGAATTCACATGAGCGTTTATTTAGTACCACAATCTACACCAGGCGTAGTGCAATCCTTAGCTTCATCTTCATGAATTTGCTGAGATTTCGTACTTCAAACCGCAACTTGCAGTTCTCCTCGATCGGTATGGCGCCCTCTTCAGCGAGCGTCGGCGTAGAAAGCTTGTAATGCGGCAGCAAGTGGTCTTTGCCATCTAAAGCTCAGTCTTTTATCAACCTACGAACCGAAAACATCGATACCTTTGATTAGGGCTACTTCGAACTCTCGGTTGGCATGATATTCAAAGAGCAGGCGTTGTCCTGCCTGTGCCTCCAACTCTTGAACGAACGGTTCGCATGATATCATGTGTGTCTCGTACTTGACGCTCGCCACTTTATGCGCTTGCCATATTTCTCCGTCAACCTGAAATTGGTGCTGTCATAAAGCGCCAAAATACTAGATTAACGGTTGGGGGGGGGGCACGTACTCGGTACTCGTCTTTGGTGACCTGACGCTGCGAATGGCATCCATTTGGTTCAGCGCCCGGCACCGCTTTTGTACCGCCGTATGCGACAGGGATTGCATTGGTCGAGACGTACTTCTCGATATCCGTAGGATAGGAAGTGGCGACGGTGAAGCGGTCGAGGACTCGTGCGGGTAGAAGGAAAGACATGATCTAAACGGCATTTTGTCTGATTCGGCGACGTTGTTCTGGTAACCTTGAAGACTGCACCAACGAGCTTTGGTGGATTCACAATAACGACTTGCTTCAGCAGCTCACCATAGTACTCTTGCCAAATGTTGACCCGAATCTAAAGCAACGTTGAATCTAAGCTCATTTCGCTCTTCGTTCTAACCTGGAATAGACGGTTCATCGGGGCCAGCGGGTTAGCATAGTAAAGCATGCTCATCAGCTTCATGTCGAATATGCAGACACCATGCGAGGGCTTGCCGGTGCGTTCCTCCCGCTCCATAACCATCTTTTGGAAGTACTCACAGTAGCCGAAGAAAATGGCTGCATACTCACCCGCGCGAATAGCTTTAACCACCTAAATCGCATGCAAAAATCAGCTTTCATTAATGCGGAGAAAAGTGCAGTGTGTTTTAAGCGCATTCCACAAACTGACACTGACCTTGCCTGGCTCCTGGACTCCCGTCTCCACGAACACGATTCCGTTGTCGTTCTCGTTTATCCAGTTCTCGTCGAGCGTCGACAGACTGAACACTTCACAGAAATTCTTTACGTCCTTGCGCTCGTAGAAGTTCTCAAGGGCTGTTGGTGAGTCGTAGCCGAGTGCCTTGCGGTCACGCAGGTACTCTCGAAATTTCTGTTCGCATCGGTCCACGTCCTAAAGTCACCTGTGAGTCAGAGAAACAACAATAAGGTCACCTCCTCATAATTGACGAGCCACCGGTTGAGGTTAAAGTCGGTGTCAAGCTCGGGCGGTAGCTCGTCCCCTAGTCGAATCCGGAATTCATTTCGCTTCTCTTCGAGCATAATGTGGATACGTTATCCTAAAAATACTACAGACATGCAAAATCGGGTAATGACGCACTGACTAAGCCGGAGAAAATTTGATCAGTCAGCGAAAGTAAGATGGAAATACGCGGGGTGATGTTAATTAGCGTCGGAAAAGCACCTTCTTCGATCCGCCGGTGGTACACCTGGCTGAATGTGAACGCTCGCGCAAGCGCTCCAAAAGGAGATTCACTCGGTGCGCAACCCAGCGACGACCCACTTCTGCGAGATATAACCTCACCAAAACACGCCAGCTGGCTGGTGCTTTGAGCGCTGCGCAGTCGGAATGCGCGGATCAAGAGGATATCGAAGAAGGTTGTTTTAGCAGTGCACACTAGACGAGTGAATCTGGTGTATATGACCTTTGACAAAGTCAAACACGGTTCGGTTGAGTGAGGCCTTCCTGAAGAATGTTTCAGCTTTAGAAAATTGACCTCTAGAAGGCAGCTTTAGAAAAGTTAGAAAATTTCAAAATGTGAGTATTGCTTAGCTTGGCCGCCCAAATGTGATAGCCTTGTTCCCGGCAAATGAGAAATGCATACTGCCGGCATTGGTTTTTAGGCAATATGAAAATTGGCTTTTGCGTTGGTTAGCAGTGGACTGTTTGATGCAGTTTCACGCCATTTGTCGTTTTTTGTTTGTTTGAATACCGGTTCAGACTGGACAACGTTATGCTGGAGCGTGATGGTCACATCAAAATCAACAAACACGTTTGCATGCCTTCCAGAGCCCTTGCTCGTAGCACTATCACCTTTTCATTGCTTAATCGCACACGTTATAGCCACGTTATAGCCCTACACCTATGTGGTCGCACGGTATAGCGGGAAGCATGCAATAACGGGCTCACGATATGTTACAAGCCGAAGATTCCCCAAAGTATGTAAAATGGACCTTAGTTTCGGGTTCTGCATGCATCAAAACCCCCACGGAGTCATTGCCTGACAGTAATCCTACTTCTTGCTCGCTAGGGGAGGCATGCGGTATCGGGCTCGCTATAGCACGCAAGCAGGAGACCCCTACAGTTTTCAGGGGATGTCACTTTCTCCAGACATGTCGGATCAAAGTGAAAGGTGAAGGTAATCTTTATCTCTTTATGGGCTATTGAATGGTACCATAGCCGACGCGATAGCGTAAAACTTTTTGTCTTTGTGACGGACATGGACCAGCGCTTCGATGTATGCACAGGATGCACAAGATTCCTTCTTGAACAAACCAAGGCAACAATTTGCATAACCTTCGACAACGTCTAAGCGCTATGAAAGAAGCGGATTTCAACGAACACGTCATTGTTGAGTTGTCTACAGCTCCTAGTGTGCGCTCTCTCGCTTTGTCTTTGCGTTCATTCCAACGTCGGTACGATGGCCTTCCAAAACGACGACATCGCTAGCCTCCTCCGCTTCCTCGTTCCTCCGCCGACGGGACCGTTCGCCTTCCACTTGCCACCGCCGCCTGGACCGTTTGCTTTCCACGTGCCACCGCCTCCGTTGCAGCCGATGGCCGCGCTCTCCGACGACCTGACCGACTCGTCCTCGGACGGACACTCGCTGAGCTACGCCGACTGCTCTCTGCGAAGCTTCCCGAAGCGCAACTACTCGCGTTCTCACCCCGTTTTCGAGGTATGATGATTGCGCTGATATATGGGTGTCGTTTATCTCACTCATTTTTAGCAAATCGGAGGTCTCACGTCAGACAAACTCGCGTGCCGTCCTGGCGTGGGCACTCTCGGCCGGCCGCTGGAGGTCCGCTCCAACTTTTTCGAGATCTCCCTGCCGCAAACACGTCTCTCCGTCGTCCAGTACCACGTGGATATATGTCACCCCGGCAACCGCAAACTTGACCAGTAAGTGCACACTGCTCTCCTTCGTACACAACCCGTGGCGTGTAGTGAGGAGAACCGAGCCATCTTCTGGAAGGTCGTCACCGAGCACCCGGAACTGTTTCCGAACCCCTTCGCACTGGCCTACGACGGCTCCCATCAACTCTACTCGCTCTCGGCAATCCAGCCGGGCACGCAGCTGCTCTCACTCGAGTGCGACGTCTCACTGCCGAAGGACCCGCGTCCGCGCACGCACTGCGGCGTCTCTATCCTCTTCGTGGGCCCCGTCGCAGTGGAGACAAACCGAGAACACGCCGACTTGATGGACGACAGCGTCCTGACGCCCATCCAAATCATCGACATCCTCCTCCGCCAGTCCCTCACCTGTCCCCTCATCCCGTGAGTGGCTTCAGCACTGATGTGTACTGAAGGCTTCTTTAGGAACTCTGCTAGCTTCTTCGCTTGGAAGTCCTCATGCTACCTACTACCCGTAAACGGCGTCCAGTCGCTTGATCTTGAGGGCGGAAAAGAGATGTGGCGCGGCTTCTTCTCCTCCGCGCACGTCGCTCAGGGCTGGAAGCCCCTGCTCAACGTCGACGGTATGTTTCGAGCCCCTGAAAGCATGACTAAACTTCCGATTTTAGTGTCCCACGCTGCGTTCTTCAAGGCGAACATTTCGATGCTGGACTTCATGTGCGAAGTCCTCAACGAGCACTTCGGCAGCAACAACTCGCAACGAGGCCCAGACCGACGACGGCACGAGCCCACTCGTCCTCCCTTCAACAACGGCCGCCCAGCCGCCGTACCGCTCGGGGGTCGTTTCAACGGGAACTTCGACAACACTCCTCAGCCTCGCATCGGAGCTCTTTCGGTAGCTCTCCAGCTCTTATTTAGATCTTACGGTCCATGTTTAGGCCTCTAAGCTCTACGAAGACTTCATACTCTCGCCACAAGAGACGCGTGTGCTTGCAGGTGCGGTCTCGGGCCTCAAGGTGCGTAAGAGCACGCTACGTCTCCCACGTGGTGTGAATTTAAAAATTTAGGTCCGTGTAACACACCGCGGTACCGGCGTAGTCCGCGTGTACCGCATCAATGGCCTCAAAGCACCCGCCGACGAGCTCACGTTCGAGACCCATGACGAGGCTTCCGGCAAGGTGCAGGTGCTCAGCGTGGCCGAATACTTCGCCCAGCGCTACGAGCCGCTCCGCTTCCCGAAGTTGCCCTGCCTCCATGTGGGCCCGCCCACCCGCAACATCTACTTCCCGCTCGAGGTGTGCGCGTTGAGCACTCCGCAGAAATTTAATAAGAAGCTCACCGATAAGCAGACCGCCACCGTCATCCGGGTATGTCCATTGTCCATTGGATCAGGGCTGAAGGTGGGCTTTTAAGGCAGCTGCCGTCGACGCCCAGCAGCGCCAAGCAAACATCATGGGCTTGCTGGACCAAGCTGGCTTCAGCGACGACCCGTTCCTCAAGACCTTCGGCCTCAGTGTCAGCCCTCGCATGATGGAGTCCTCCGCTCGTGTGCTGCCGCCTCCGCAGATCCTCTTCCGCGAGACCAACCACGTGGTACGCGCTTCTCCAGTTATGGCAAGCTATCTGACCCGTTTAGAACCCGGTGGTGCTGCCGAAGGACGGTGCATGGTCGATGGACCACCAGCAGCTGTACGTGCCGGCACGATGCCGTAGCTACACGCTCATCGCGCTTGTCAACCCGAAGGAGCAGAGTGCGCTCCAGAACTTCTGCCAGGCACTCTCCAACAAGGCCGTCCAGATGGGACTCGAGTTCCCGCGTTGGCCGGACTTCGTCAAGTACGGGCGCACCCGCGAGGACATCGTCGCCATGTTCACAGAGGCTGTGCAGCAGTACGAGTACACCGGCGCCGTCTGCGACCTCATCCTAGTCGTGCTCCCTGCCAAGAACTCGGACCTCTACAGTTTGTCGAAGTCCCACGCTCGTAATGCTAACCCACTCTATTCAGTGACGGTGAAGGAGTGTTCGGACATGATCCACGGCGTGATGTCGCAGTGCGTGCTTCTCAAGAACGTGATGCGCCCGTCGCCGGCAACATGTGCCAACATCGTGCTCAAGGTCAACATGAAATTGGGCGGCATCAACTCGCGCCT